>JAQMCM010000057.1:0-27205 GCA_028022735.1 Gypaetus barbatus
CATCTCTGGGGAAGCACAGATCCCCAGTGCTGTTGTGCCTGTGAATAGGCTGCGGTGGGTAGGTGAAGACCAGCAGCAGCTTTCAGGGCTGGCACCTTCCTTGTGGGAGAAGAGGCCGGACGTTTGCACTTTCGGAAAAATGCATCTGCCGAGAATGAGAACGTTGAGATGCTCCATCTCTGGGGAAGCACAGATCCCCAGTGCTGTTGTGCCTGTGAATAGGCTGCAGTGGGTAGGTGAAGACCAGCAGCAGCTTTCAGGGCTGGCACCTTCCTTGTGGGAGAAGAGGCCGGACGTTTGCACTTTCGGAAAAATGCATCTGCCGAGAATGAGAACGTTGAGATGCTCCATCTCTGGGGAAGCACAGATCCCCAGTGCTGTTGTGCCTGTGAATAGGCTGCAGTGGGTAGGTGAAGACCAGCAGCAGCTTTCAGGGCTGGCACCTTCCTTGTGGGAGAAGAGGCCGGACGTTTGCACTTTTGGAAAAATGCATCTGCCGAGAATGAGAACGTTGAGATGCTCCATCTCTGGGGAAGCACAGATCCCCAGTGCTGTTGTGCCTGTGAATAGGCTGCAGTGGGTAGGTGAAGACCAGCAGCAGCTTTCAGGGCTGGCACCTTCCTTGTGGGAGAAGAGGCCGGACGTTTGCACTTTCGGAAAATGCATCTGCCGAGAATGAGAACGTTGAGATGCTCCATCTCTGGGGAAGCACAGATCCCCAGTGCTGTTGTGCCTGTGAATAGGCTGCAGTGGGTAGGTGAAGACCAGCAGCAGCTTTCAGGGCTGGCACCTTCCTTGTGGGAGAAGAGGCCGGACGTTTGCACTTTCGGAAAAATGCATCTGCCGAGAATGAGAACGTTGAGATGCTCCATCTCTGGGGAAGCACAGATCCCCAGTGCTGTTGTGCCTGTGAATAGGCTGCAGTGGGTAGGTGAAGACCAGCAGCAGCTTTCAGGGCTGGCACCTTCCTTGTGGGAGAAGAGGCCGGACGTTTGCACTTTCGGAAAAATGCATCTGCCGAGAATGAGAACGTTGAGATGCTCCATCTCTGGGGAAGCACAGATCCCCAGTGCTGTTGTGCCTGTGAATAGGCTGCAGTGGGTAGGTGAAGACCAGCAGCAGCTTTCAGGGCTGGCACCTTCCTTGTGGGAGAAGAGGCCGGACGTTTGCACTTTCGGAAAAATGCATCTGCCGAGGAATGAGAACGTTGAGATGCTCCATCTCTGGGGAAGCACAGATCCCCAGTGCTGTTGTGCCTGTGAATAGGCTGCAGTGGGTAGGTGAAGACCAGCAGCAGCTTTCAGGGCTGGCACCTTCCTTGTGGGAGAAGAGGCCGGACGTTTGCACTTTCGGAAAAATGCATCTGCCGGGCACAGGAACCGCGAGATGCTCCATCTCTGGGGAAGCACAGATCCCCAGTGCTGTTGTGCCTGTGAATAGGCTGCAGTGGGTAGGTGAAGACCAGCAGCAGCTTTCAGGGCTGGCACCTTCCTTGTGGGAGAAGAGGCCGGACGTTTGCACTTTCGGAAAAATGCATCTGCCGAGAATGAGAACGTTGAGATGCTCCATCTCTGGGGAAGCACAGATCCCCAGTGCTGTTGTGCCTGTGAATAGGCTGCAGTGGGTAGGTGAAGACCAGCAGCAGCTTTCAGGGCTGGCACCTTCCTTGTGGGAGAAGAGGCCGGACGTTTGCACTTTCGGAAAAATGCATCTGCCGAGAATGAGAACGTTGAGATGCTCCATCTCTGGGGAAGCACAGATCCCCAGTGCTGTTGTGCCTGTGAATAGGCTGCAGTGGGTAGGTGAAGACCAGCAGCAGCTTTCAGGGCTGGCACCTTCCTTGTGGGAGAAGAGGCCGGACGTTTGCACTTTCGGAAAAATGCATCTGCCGAGAATGAGAACGTTGAGATGCTCCATCTCTGGGGAAGCACAGATCCCCAGTGCTGTTGTGCCTGTGAATAGGCTGCAGTGGGTAGGTGAAGACCAGCAGCAGCTTTCAGGGCTGGCACCTTCCTTGTGGGAGAAGAGGCCGGACGTTTGCACTTTCGGAAAAATGCATCTGCCGGGCACAGGAACGCTGAGATGCTCCATCTCTGGGGAAGCACAGATCCCCAGTGCTGTTGTGCCTGTGAATAGGCTGCAGTGGGTAGGTGAAGACCAGCAGCAGCTTTCAGGGCTGGCACCTTCCTTGTGGGAGAAGAGGCCGGACGTTTGCACTTTCGGAAAAATGCATCTGCCGAGAATGAGAACGTTGAGATGCTCCATCTGTGGGAAGCACAGATCCCCAGTGCTGTTGTGCCTGTGAATAGGCTGCAGTGGGTAGGTGAAGACCAGCAGCAGCTTTCAGGGCTGGCACCTTCCTTGTGGGAGAAGAGGCCGGACGTTTGCACTTTTGGAAAAATGCATCTGCCGAGAATGAGAACGTTGAGATGCTCCATCTCTGGGGAAGCACAGATCCCCAGTGCTGTTGTGCCTGTGAATAGGCTGCAGTGGGTAGGTGAAGACCAGCAGCAGCTTTCAGGGCTGGCACCTTCCTTGTGGGAGAAGAGGCCGGACGTTTGCACTTTCGGAAAAATGCATCTGCCGGGCACAGGAACCGCGAGATGCTCCATCTCTGGGGAAGCACAGATCCCCAGTGCTGTTGTGCCTGTGAATAGGCTGCAGTGGGTAGGTGAAGACCAGCAGCAGCTTTCAGGGCTGGCACCTTCCTTGTGGGAGAAGAGGCCGGACGTTTGCACTTTCGGAAAAATGCATCTGCCGAGAATGAGAACGTTGAGATGCTCCATCTCTGGGGAAGCACAGATCCCCAGTGCTGTTGTGCCTGTGACTAGGCTGCAGTGGGTAGGTGAAGACCAGCAGCAGCTTTCAGGGCTGGCACCTTCCTTGTGGGAGAAGAGGCCGGACGTTTGCACTTTTGGAAAAATGCATCTGCCGAGAATGAGAACGTTGAGATGCTCCATCTCTGGGGAAGCACAGATCCCCAGTGCTGTTGTGCCTGTGACTAGGCTGCAGTGGGTAGGTGAAGACCAGCAGCAGCTTTCAGGGCTGGCACCTTCCTTGTGGGAGAAGAGGCCGGACGTTTGCACTTTCGGAAAAATGCATCTGCCGAGAATGAGAACGTTGAGATGCTCCATCTCTGGGGAAGCACAGATCCCCAGTGCTGTTGTGCCTGTGAATAGGCTGCAGTGGGTAGGTGAAGACCAGCAGCAGCTTTCAGGGCTGGCACCTTCCTTGTGGGAGAAGAGGCCGGACGTTTGCACTTTCGGAAAAATGCATCTGCCGGGCACAGGAACCGCGAGATGCTCCATCTCTGGGGAAGCACAGATCCCCAGTGCTGTTGTGCCTGTGAATAGGCTGCAGTGGGTAGGTGAAGACCAGCAGCAGCTTTCAGGGCTGGCACCTTCCTTGTGGGAGAAGAGGCCGGACGTTTGCACTTTCGGAAAAATGCATCTGCCGAGAATGAGAACGTTGAGATGCTCCATCTCTGGGGAAGCACAGATCCCCAGTGCTGTTGTGCCTGTGAATAGGCTGCAGTGGGTAGGTGAAGACCAGCAGCAGCTTTCAGGGCTGGCACCTTCCTTGTGGGAGAAGAGGCCGGACGTTTGCACTTTCAGAAAAATGCATCTGCCGGGCACAGGAACCGCGAGATGCTCCATCTCTGGGGAAGCACAGATCCCCAGTGCTGTTGTGCCTGTGAATAGGCTGCAGTGGGTAGGTGAAGACCAGCAGCAGCTTTCAGGGCTGGCACCTTCCTTGTGGGAGAAGAGGCCGGACGTTTGCACTTTCGGAAAAATGCATCTGCCGAGAATGAGAACGTTGAGATGCTCCATCTCTGGGGAAGCACAGATCCCCAGTGCTGTTGTGCCTGTGAATAGGCTGCAGTGGGTAGGTGAAGACCAGCAGCAGCTTTCAGGGCTGGCGGCACCTTCCTTGTGGGAGAAGAGGCCGGACGTTTGCACTTTCGGAAAAATGCATCTGCCGAGAATGAGAACGTTGAGATGCTCCATCTCTGGGGAAGCACAGATCCCCAGTGCTGTTGTGCCTGTGAATAGGCTGCAGTGGGTAGGTGAAGACCAGCAGCAGCTTTCAGGCTGGCACCTTCCTTGTGGGAGAAGAGGCCGGACGTTTGCACTTTCGGAAAAATGCATCTGCCGAGAATGAGAACGTTGAGATGCTCCATCTCTGGGGAAGCACAGATCCCCAGTGCTGTTGTGCCTGTGAATAGGCTGCAGTGGGTAGGTGAAGACCAGCAGCAGCTTTCAGGGCTGGCACCTTCCTTGTGGGAGAAGAGGCCGGACGTTTGCACTTTCGGAAAAATGCATCTGCCGGGCACAGGAACCGCGAGATGCTCCATCTCTGGGGAAGCACAGATCCCCAGTGCTGTTGTGCCTGTGAATAGGCTGCAGTGGGTAGGTGAAGACCAGCAGGAGCTTTCAGGGCTGGCACCTTCCTTGTGGGAGAAGAGGCCGGACGTTTGCACTTTCGGAAAAATGCATCTGCCGAGAATGAGAACGTTGAGATGCTCCATCTCTGGGGAAGCACAGATCCCAGTGCTGTTGTGCCTGTGAATAGGCTGCAGTGGGGTAGGTGAAGACCAGCAGCAGCTTTCAGGGCTGGCACCTTCCTTGTGGGAGAAGAGGCCGGACGTTTGCACTTTCAGAAAAATGCATCTGCCGGGCACAGGAACCGCGAGATGCTCCATCTCTGGGGAAGCACAGATCCCCAGTGCTGTTGTGCTGTGAATAGGCTGCAGTGGGTAGGTGAAGACCAGCAGCAGCTTTCAGGGCTGGCACCTTCCTTGTGGGAGAAGAGGCCGGACGTTTGCACTTTCGGAAAAATGCATCTGCCGAGAATGAGAACGTTGAGATGCTCCATCTCTGGGGAAGCACAGATCCCCAGTGCTGTTGTGCCTGTGAATAGGCTGCGGTGGGTAGGTGAAGACCAGCAGCAGCTTTCAGGGCTGGCACCTTCCTTGTGGGAGAAGAGGCCGGACGTTTGCACTTTCGGAAAAATGCATCTGCCGAGAATGAGAACGTTGAGATGCTCCATCTCTGGGGAAGCACAGATCCCCAGTGCTGTTGTGCCTGTGAATAGGCTGCAGTGGGTAGGTGAAGACCAGCAGCAGCTTTCAGGGCTGGCACCTTCCTTGTGGGAGAAGAGGCCGGACGTTTTGCACTTTCGGAAAAATGCATCTGCCGAGAATGAGAACGTTGAGATGCTCCATCTCTGGGGAAGCACAGATCCCCAGTGCTGTTGTGCCTGTGAATAGGCTGCAGTGGGTAGGTGAAGACAGCAGCAGCTTTCAGGGCTGGCACCTTCCTTGTGGGAGAAGAGGCCGGACGTTTGCACTTTCGGAAAAATGCATCTGCCGAGAATGAGAACGTTGAGATGCTCATCTCTGGGGAAGCACAGATCCCCAGTGCTGTTGTGCCTGTGAATAGGCTGCAGTGGGTAGGTGAAGACCAGCAGCAGCTTTCAGGGCTGGCACCATCCTTGTGGGAGAAGAGGCCGGACGTTTGCACTTTCGGAAAAATGCATCTGCCGAGAATGAGAACGTTGAGATGCTCCATCTCTGGGGAAGCACAGATCCCCAGTGCTGTTGTGCCTGTGAATAGGCTGCGGTGGGTAGGTGAAGACCAGCAGCAGCTTTCAGGGCTGGCACCTTCCTTGTGGGAGAAGAGGCCGGACGTTTGCACTTTCGGAAAAATGCATCTGCCGAGAATGAGAACGTTGAGATGCTCCATCTCTGGGGAAGCACAGATCCCCAGTGCTGTTGTGCCTGTGAATAGGCTGCAGTGGGTACGTGAAGACCAGCAGCAGCTTTCAGGGCTGGCACCTTCCTTGTGGGAGAAGAGGCCGGACGTTTGCACTTTCGGAAAAATGCATCTGCCGAGAATGAGAACGTTGAGATGCTCCATCTCTGGGGAAGCACAGATCCCCAGTGCTGTTGTGCCTGTGAATAGGCTGCAGTGGGTAGGTGAAGACCAGCAGCAGCTTTCAGGGCTGGCACCTTCCTTGTGGGAGAAGAGGCCGGACGTTTGCACTTTCGGAAAAATGCATCTGCCGAGAATGAGAACGTTGAGATGCTCCATCTCTGGGGAAGCACAGATCCCCAGTGCTGTTGTGCCTGTGAATAGGCTGCAGTGGGTAGGTGAAGACCAGCAGCAGCTTTCAGGGCTGGCACCTTCCTTGTGGGAGAAGAGGCCGGACGTTTGCACTTTCGGAAAAATGCATCTGCCGAGAATGAGAACGTTGAGATGCTCCATCTCTGGGGAAGCACAGATCCCCAGTGCTGTTGTGCCTGTGAATAGGCTGCGGTGGGTAGGTGAAGACCAGCAGCAGCTTTCAGGGCTGGCACCTTCCTTGTGGGAGAAGAGGCCGGACGTTTGCACTTTTGGAAAAATGCATCTGCCGAGAATGAGAACGTTGAGATGCTCCATCTCTGGGGAAGCACAGATCCCCAGTGCTGTTGTGCCTGTGAATAGGCTGCAGTGGGTAGGTGAAGACCAGCAGCAGCTTTCAGGGCTGGCACCTTCCTTGTGGGAGAAGAGGCCGGACGTTTGCACTTTCGGAAAAATGCGTCTGCCGGGCACAGGAACCGCGAGATGCTCCATCTCTGGGGAAGCACAGATCCCCAGTGCTGTTGTGCCTGTGAATAGGCTGCAGTGGGTAGGTGAAGACCAGCAGCAGCTTTCAGGGCTGGCACCTTCCTTGTGGGAGAAGAGGCCGGACGTTTGCACTTTCGGAAAAATGCATCTGCCGAGAATGAGAACGTTGAGATGCTCCATCTCTGGGGAAGCACAGATCCCCAGTGCTGTTGTGCCTGTGACTAGGCTGCAGTGGGTAGGTGAAGACCAGCAGCAGCTTTCAGGGCTGGCACCTTCCTTGTGGGAGAAGAGGCCGGACGTTTGCACTTTTGGAAAAATGCATCTGCCGAGAATGAGAACGTTGAGATGCTCCATCTCTGGGGAAGCACAGATCCCCAGTGCTGTTGTGCCTGTGAATAGGCTGCAGTGGGTAGGTGAAGACCAGCAGCAGCTTTCAGGGCTGGCACCTTCCTTGTGGGAGAAGAGGCCGGACGTTTGCACTTTCGGAAAAATGCATCTGCCGAGAATGAGAACGTTGAGATGCTCCATCTCTGGGGAAGCACAGATCCCCAGTGCTGTTGTGCCTGTGAATAGGCTGCGGTGGGTAGGTGAAGACCAGCAGCAGCTTTCAGGGCTGGCACCTTCCTTGTGGGAGAAGAGGCCGGACGTTTGCACTTTCGGAAAAATGCATCTGCCGAGAATGAGAACGTTGAGATGCTCCATCTCTGGGGAAGCACAGATCCCCAGTGCTGTTGTGCCTGTGAATAGGCTGCAGTGGGTAGGTGAAGACCAGCAGCAGCTTTCAGGGCTGGCACCTTCCTTGTGGGAGAAGAGGCCGGACGTTTGCACTTTCGGAAAAATGCATCTGCCGGGCACAGGAACCGCGAGATGCTCCATCTCTGGGGAAGCACAGATCCCCAGTGCTGTTGTGCCTGTGAATAGGCTGCAGTGGGTAGGTGAAGACCAGCAGCAGCTTTCAGGGCTGGCACCTTCCTTGTGGGAGAAGAGGCCGGACGTTTGCACTTTCGGAAAAATGCATCTGCCGAGAATGAGAACGTTGAGATGCTCCATCTCTGGGGAAGCACAGATCCCCAGTGCTGTTGTGCCTGTGACTAGGCTGCAGTGGGTAGGTGAAGACCAGCAGCAGCTTTCAGGGCTGGCACCTTCCTTGTGGGAGAAGAGGCCGGACGTTTGCACTTTCGGAAAAATGCATCTGCCGAGAATGAGAACGTTGAGATGCTCCATCTCTGGGGAAGCACCCCAGTGCTGTTGTGCCTGTGAATAGGCTGCAGTGGGTAGGTGAAGACCAGCAGCAGCTTTCAGGGCTGGCACCTTCCTTGTGGGAGAAGAGGCCGGACGTTTGCACTTTCGGAAAAATGCATCTGCCGAGAATGAGAACGTTGAGATGCTCCATCTCTGGGGAAGCACAGATCCCCAGTGCTGTTGTGCCTGTGAATAGGCTGCAGTGGGTAGGTGAAGACCAGCAGCAGCTTTCAGGGCTGGCACCTTCCTTGTGGGAGAAGAGGCCGGACGTTTGCACTTTCGGAAAAATGCATCTGCCGAGAATGAGAACGTTGAGATGCTCCATCTCTGGGGAAGCACAGATCCCCAGTGCTGTTGTGCCTGTGAATAGGCTGCAGTGGGTAGGTGAAGACCAGCAGCAGCTTTCAGGGCTGGCACCTTCCTTGTGGGAGAAGAGGCCGGACGTTTGCACTTTTGGAAAAATGCATCTGCCGAGAATGAGAACGTTGAGATGCTCCATCTCTGGGGAAGCACAGATCCCCAGTGCTGTTGTGCCTGTGAATAGGCTGCAGTGGGTAGGTGAAGACCAGCAGCAGCTTTCAGGGCTGGCACCTTCCTTGTGGGAGAAGAGGCCGGACGTTTGCACTTTCGGAAAAATGCATCTGCCGGGCACAGGAACCGCGAGATGCTCCATCTCTGGGGAAGCACAGATCCCCAGTGCTGTTGTGCCTGTGACTAGGCTGCAGTGGGTAGGTGAAGACCAGCAGCAGCTTTCAGGGCTGGCACCTTCCTTGTGGGAGAAGAGGCCGGACGTTTGCACTTTCGGAAAAATGCATCTGCCGAGAATGAGAACGTTGAGATGCTCCATCTCTGGGGAAGCACAGATCCCCAGTGCTGTTGTGCCTGTGAATAGGCTGCAGTGGGTAGGTGAAGACCAGCAGCAGCTTTCAGGGCTGGCACCTTCCTTGTGGGAGAAGAGGCCGGACGTTTGCACTTTCGGAAAAATGCATCTGCCGAGAATGAGAACGTTGAGATGCTCCATCTCTGGGGAAGCACAGATCCCCAGTGCTGTTGTGCCTGTGAATAGGCTGCAGTGGGTAGGTGAAGACCAGCAGCAGCTTTCAGGGCTGGCACCTTCCTTGTGGGAGAAGAGGCCGGACGTTTGCACTTTCGGAAAAATGCATCTGCCGAGAATGAGAACGTTGAGATGCTCCATCTCTGGGGAAGCACAGATCCCCAGTGCTGTTGTGCCTGTGAATAGGCTGCAGTGGGTAGGTGAAGACCAGCAGCAGCTTTCAGGGCTGGCACCTTCCTTGTGGGAGAAGAGGCCGGACGTTTGCACTTTCAGAAAAATGCATCTGCCGGGCACAGGAACCGCGAGATGCTCCATCTCTGGGGAAGCACAGATCCCCAGTGCTGTTGTGCCTGTGAATAGGCTGCAGTGGGTAGGTGAAGACCAGCAGCAGCTTTCAGGGCTGGCACCTTCCTTGTGGGAGAAGAGGCCGGACGTTTGCACTTTCGGAAAAATGCATCTGCCGAGAATGAGAACGTTGAGATGCTCCATCTCTGGGGAAGCACAGATCCCCAGTGCTGTTGTGCCTGTGAATAGGCTGCAGTGGGTAGGTGAAGACCAGCAGCAGCTTTCAGGGCTGGCACCTTCCTTGTGGGAGAAGAGGCCGGACGTTTGCACTTTCGGAAAAATGCATCTGCCGAAGAAGAATGAGAACGTTGAGATGCTCCATCTCTGGGGAAGCACAGATCCCCAGTGCTGTTGTGCCTGTGAATAGGCTGCAGTGGGTAGGTGAAGACCAGCAGCAGCTTTCAGGGCTGGCACCTTCCTTGTGGGAGAAGAGGCCGGACGTTTGCACTTTCGGAAAAATGCATCTGCCGAGAATGAGAACGTTGAGATGCTCCATCTCTGGGGAAGCACAGATCCCCAGTGCTGTTGTGCCTGTGAATAGGCTGCAGTGGGTAGGTGAAGACCAGCAGCAGCTTTCAGGGCTGGCACCTTCCTTGTGGGAGAAGAGGCCGGACGTTTGCACTTTCGGAAAAATGCATCTGCCGAGAATGAGAACGTTGAGATGCTCCATCTCTGGGGAAGCACAGATCCCCAGTGCTGTTGTGCCTGTGAATAGGCTGCAGGTGGGTAGGTGAAGACCAGCAGCAGCTTTCAGGGCTGGCACCTTCCTTGTGGGAGAAGAGGCCGGACGTTTGCACTTTCGGAAAAATGCATCTGCCGAGAATGAGAACGTTGAGATGCTCCATCTCTGGGGAAGCACAGATCCCCAGTGCTGTTGTGCCTGTGAATAGGCTGCGGTGGGTAGGTGAAGACCAGCAGCAGCTTTCAGGGCTGGCACCTTCCTTGTGGGAGAAGAGGCCGGACGTTTGCACTTTCGGAAAAATGCATCTGCCGAGAATGAGAACGTTGAGATGCTCCATCTCTGGGGAAGCACAGATCCCCAGTGCTGCTGTGCCTGTGAATAGGCTGCAGTGGGTAGGTGAAGACCAGCAGCAGCTTTCAGGGCTGGCACCTTCCTTGTGGGAGAAGAGGCCGGACGTTTGCACTTTCGGAAAAATGCATCTGCCGAGAATGAGAACGTTGAGATGCTCCATCTCTGGGGAAGCACAGATCCCCAGTGCTGTTGTGCCTGTGAATAGGCTGCAGTGGGTAGGTGAAGACCAGCAGCAGCTTTCAGGGCTGGCACCTTCCTTGTGGGAGAAGAGGCCGGACGTTTGCACTTTTGGAAAAATGCATCTGCCGAGAATGAGAACGTTGAGATGCTCCATCTCTGGGGAAGCACAGATCCCCAGTGCTGTTGTGCCTGTGAATAGGCTGCAGTGGGTAGGTGAAGACCAGCAGCAGCTTTCAGGGCTGGCACCTTCCTTGTGGGAGAAGAGGCCGGACGTTTGCACTTTCGGAAAAATGCATCTGCCGAGAATGAGAACGTTGAGATGCTCCATCTCTGGGGAAGCACAGATCCCCAGTGCTGTTGTGCCTGTGAATAGGCTGCAGTGGGTAGGTGAAGACCAGCAGCAGCTTTCAGGGCTGGCACCTTCCTTGTGGGAGAAGAGGCCGGACGTTTGCACTTTCGGAAAAATGCATCTGCCGAGAATGAGAACGTTGAGATGCTCCATCTCTGGGGAAGCACAGATCCCCAGTGCTGTTGTGCCTGTGAATAGGCTGCAGTGGGTAGGTGAAGACCAGCAGCAGCTTTCAGGGCTGGCACCTTCCTTGTGGGAGAAGAGGCCGGACGTTTGCACTTTCGGAAAAATGCATCTGCCGGGCACAGGAACCGCGAGATGCTCCATCTCTGGGGAAGCACAGATCCCCAGTGCTGTTGTGCCTGTGAATAGGCTGCAGTGGGTAGGTGAAGACCAGCAGCAGCTTTCAGGGCTGGCACCTTCCTTGTGGGAGAAGAGGCCGGACGTTTGCACTTTCGGAAAAATGCATCTGCCGGGCACAGGAACCGCGAGATGCTCCATCTCTGGGGAAGCACAGATCCCCAGTGCTGTTGTGCCTGTGAATAGGCTGCAGTGGGTAGGTGAAGACCAGCAGCAGCTTTCAGGGCTGGCACCTTCCTTGTGGGAGAAGAGGCCGGACGTTTGCACTTTCGGAAAAATGCATCTGCCGAGAATGAGAACGTTGAGATGCTCCATCTCTGGGGAAGCACAGATCCCCAGTGCTGTTGTGCCTGTGAATAGGCTGCAGTGGGTAGGTGAAGACCAGCAGCAGCTTTCAGGGCTGGCACCTTCCTTGTGGGAGAAGAGGCCGGACGTTTGCACTTTCAGAAAAATGCATCTGCCGGGCACAGGAACCGCGAGATGCTCCATCTCTGGGGAAGCACAGATCCCCAGTGCTGTTGTGCCTGTGAATAGGCTGCAGTGGGTAGGTGAAGACCAGCAGCAGCTTTCAGGGCTGGCACCTTCCTTGTGGGAGAAGAGGCCGGACGTTTGCACTTTCGGAAAAATGCATCTGCCGAGAATGAGAACGTTGAGATGCTCCATCTCTGGGGAAGCACAGATCCCCAGTGCTGTTGTGCCTGTGAATAGGCTGCAGTGGGTAGGTGAAGACCAGCAGCAGCTTTCAGGGCTGGCACCTTCCTTGTGGGAGAAGAGGCCGGACGTTTGCACTTTTGGAAAAATGCATCTGCCGAGAATGAGAACGTTGAGATGCTCCATCTCTGGGGAAGCACAGATCCCCAGTGCTGTTGTGCCTGTGAATAGGCTGCAGTGGGTAGGTGAAGACCAGCAGCAGCTTTCAGGGCTGGCACCTTCCTTGTGGGAGAAGAGGCCGGACGTTTGCACTTTCGGAAAAATGCATCTGCCGAGAATGAGAACGTTGAGATGCTCCATCTCTGGGGAAGCACAGATCCCCAGTGCTGTTGTGCCTGTGAATAGGCTGCAGTGGGTAGGTGAAGACCAGCAGCAGCTTTCAGGGCTGGCACCTTCCTTGTGGGAGAAGAGGCCGGACGTTTGCACTTTCGGAAAAATGCATCTGCCGAGAATGAGAACGTTGAGATGCTCCATCTCTGGGGAAGCACAGATCCCCAGTGCTGTTGTGCCTGTGAATAGGCTGCAGTGGGTAGGTGAAGACCAGCAGCAGCTTTCAGGGCTGGCACCTTCCTTGTGGGAGAAGAGGCCGGACGTTTGCACTTTCGGAAAAATGCATCTGCCGGGCACAGGAACCGCGAGATGCTCCATCTCTGGGGAAGCACAGATCCCCAGTGCTGTTGTGCCTGTGAATAGGCTGCAGTGGGTAGGTGAAGACCAGCAGCAGCTTTCAGGGCTGGCACCTTCCTTGTGGGAGAAGAGGCCGGACGTTTGCACTTTCGGAAAAATGCATCTGCCGGGCACAGGAACCGCGAGATGCTCCATCTCTGGGGAAGCACAGATCCCCAGTGCTGTTGTGCCTGTGAATAGGCTGCAGTGGGTAGGTGAAGACCAGCAGCAGCTTTCAGGGCTGGCACCTTCCTTGTGGGAGAAGAGGCCGGACGTTTGCACTTTCGGAAAAATGCATCTGCCGAGAATGAGAACGTTGAGATGCTCCATCTCTGGGGAAGCACAGATCCCCAGTGCTGTTGTGCCTGTGAATAGGCTGCAGTGGGTAGGTGAAGACCAGCAGCAGCTTTCAGGGCTGGCACCTTCCTTGTGGGAGAAGAGGCCGGACGTTTGCACTTTCGGAAAAATGCATCTGCCGGGCACAGGAACCGCGAGATGCTCCATCTCTGGGGAAGCACAGATCCCCAGTGCTGTTGTGCCTGTGAATAGGCTGCAGTGGGTAGGTGAAGACCAGCAGCAGCTTTCAGGGCTGGCACCTTCCTTGTGGGAGAAGAGGCCGGACGTTTGCACTTTCGGAAAAATGCATCTGCCGAGAATGAGAACGTTGAGATGCTCCATCTCTGGGGAAGCACAGATCCCCAGTGCTGTTGTGCCTGTGAATAGGCTGCAGTGGGTAGGTGAAGACCAGCAGCAGCTTTCAGGGCTGGCACCTTCCTTGTGGGAGAAGAGGCC
Organism: Gypaetus barbatus; assembly: GCA_028022735.1. Taxonomy (NCBI): domain Eukaryota; kingdom Metazoa; phylum Chordata; class Aves; order Accipitriformes; family Accipitridae; genus Gypaetus; species Gypaetus barbatus. The sequence goes on from JAQMCM010000057.1 coordinate 13,341, forward strand.
GGACGTTTGCACTTTCGGAAAAATGCATCTGCCGAGAATGAGAACGTTGAGATGCTCCATCTCTGGGGAAGCACAGATCCCCAGTGCTGTTGTGCCTGTGAATAGGCTGCAGTGGGTAGGTGAAGACCAGCAGCAGCTTTCAGGGCTGGCACCTTCCTTGTGGGAGAAGAGGCCGGACGTTTGCACTTTCAGAAAAATGCATCTGCCGGGCACAGGAACCGCGAGATGCTCCATCTCTGGGGAAGCACAGATCCCCAGTGCTGTTGTGCCTGTGAATAGGCTGCAGTGGGTAGGTGAAGACCAGCAGCAGCTTTCAGGGCTGGCACCTTCCTTGTGGGAGAAGAGGCCGGACGTTTGCACTTTCGGAAAAATGCATCTGCCGAGAATGAGAACGTTGAGATGCTCCATCTCTGGGGAAGCACAGATCCCCAGTGCTGTTGTGCCTGTGAATAGGCTGCAGTGGGTAGGTGAAGACCAGCAGCAGCTTTCAGGGCTGGCACCTTCCTTGTGGGAGAAGAGGCCGGACGTTTGCACTTTCGGAAAAATGCATCTGCCGAGAATGAGAACGTTGAGATGCTCCATCTCTGGGGAAGCACAGATCCCCAGTGCTGTTGTGCCTGTGAATAGGCTGCAGTGGGTAGGTGAAGACCAGCAGCAGCTTTCAGGGCTGGCACCTTCCTTGTGGGAGAAGAGGCCGGACGTTTGCACTTTCGGAAAAATGCATCTGCCGAGAATGAGAACGTTGAGATGCTCCATCTCTGGGGAAGCACAGATCCCCAGTGCTGTTGTGCCTGTGAATAGGCTGCAGTGGGTAGGTGAAGACCAGCAGCAGCTTTCAGGGCTGGCACCTTCCTTGTGGGAGAAGAGGCCGGACGTTTGCACTTTCGGAAAAATGCATCTGCCGAGAATGAGAACGTTGAGATGCTCCATCTCTGGGGAAGCACAGATCCCCAGTGCTGTTGTGCCTGTGAATAGGCTGCAGTGGGTAGGTGAAGACCAGCAGCAGCTTTCAGGGCTGGCACCTTCCTTGTGGGAGAAGAGGCCGGACGTTTGCACTTTCGGAAAAATGCATCTGCCGGGCACAGGAACCGCGAGATGCTCCATCTCTGGGGAAGCACAGATCCCCAGTGCTGTTGTGCCTGTGAATAGGCTGCAGTGGGTAGGTGAAGACCAGCAGCAGCTTTCAGGGCTGGCACCTTCCTTGTGGGAGAAGAGGCCGGACGTTTGCACTTTCGGAAAAATGCATCTGCCGGGCACAGGAACCGCGAGATGCTCCATCTCTGGGGAAGCACAGATCCCCAGTGCTGTTGTGCCTGTGAATAGGCTGCAGTGGGTAGGTGAAGACCAGCAGCAGCTTTCAGGGCTGGCACCTTCCTTGTGGGAGAAGAGGCCGGACGTTTGCACTTTCGGAAAAATGCATCTGCCGAGAATGAGAACGTTGAGATGCTCCATCTCTGGGGAAGCACAGATCCCCAGTGCTGTTGTGCCTGTGAATAGGCTGCAGTGGGTAGGTGAAGACCAGCAGCAGCTTTCAGGGCTGGCACCTTCCTTGTGGGAGAAGAGGCCGGACGTTTGCACTTTCAGAAAAATGCATCTGCCGGGCACAGGAACCGCGAGATGCTCCATCTCTGGGGAAGCACAGATCCCCAGTGCTGTTGTGCCTGTGAATAGGCTGCAGTGGGTAGGTGAAGACCAGCAGCAGCTTTCAGGGCTGGCACCTTCCTTGTGGGAGAAGAGGCCGGACGTTTGCACTTTCGGAAAAATGCATCTGCCGAGAATGAGAACGTTGAAATGCTCCATCTCTGGGGAAGCACAGATCCCCAGTGCTGTTGTGCCTGTGAATAGGCTGCAGTGGGTAGGTGAAGACCAGCAGCAGCTTTCAGGGCTGGCACCTTCCTTGTGGGAGAAGAGGCCGGACGTTTGCACTTTTGGAAAAATGCATCTGCCGAGAATGAGAACGTTGAGATGCTCCATCTCTGGGGAAGCACAGATCCCCAGTGCTGTTGTGCCTGTGAATAGGCTGCAGTGGGTAGGTGAAGACCAGCAGCAGCTTTCAGGGCTGGCACCTTCCTTGTGGGAGAAGAGGCCGGACGTTTGCACTTTCGGAAAAATGCATCTGCCGAGAATGAGAACGTTGAGATGCTCCATCTCTGGGGAAGCACAGATCCCCAGTGCTGTTGTGCCTGTGAATAGGCTGCGGTGGGTAGGTGAAGACCAGCAGCAGCTTTCAGGGCTGGCACCTTCCTTGTGGGAGAAGAGGCCGGACGTTTGCACTTTCGGAAAAATGCATCTGCCGAGAATGAGAACGTTGAGATGCTCCATCTCTGGGGAAGCACAGATCCCCAGTGCTGCTGTGCCTGTGAATAGGCTGCAGTGGGTAGGTGAAGACCAGCAGCAGCTTTCAGGGCTGGCACCTTCCTTGTGGGAGAAGAGGCCGGACGTTTGCACTTTCGGAAAAATGCATCTGCCGAGAATGAGAACGTTGAGATGCTCCATCTCTGGGGAAGCACAGATCCCCAGTGCTGTTGTGCCTGTGAATAGGCTGCAGTGGGTAGGTGAAGACCAGCAGCAGCTTTCAGGGCTGGCACCTTCCTTGTGGGAGAAGAGGCCGGACGTTTGCACTTTCGGAAAAATGCATCTGCCGAGAATGAGAACGTTGAGATGCTCCATCTCTGGGGAAGCACAGATCCCCAGTGCTGTTGTGCCTGTGAATAGGCTGCGGTGGGTAGGTGAAGACCAGCAGCAGCTTTCAGGGCTGGCACCTTCCTTGTGGGAGAAGAGGCCGGACGTTTGCACTTTCGGAAAAATGCATCTGCCGAGAATGAGAACGTTGAGATGCTCCATCTGTGGGGAAGCACAGATCCCCAGTGCTGTTGTGCCTGTGAATAGGCTGCAGTGGGTAGGTGAAGACCAGCAGGAGCTTTCAGGGCTGGCACCTTCCTTGTGGGAGAAGAGGCCGGACGTTTGCACTTTCGGAAAAATGCGTCTGCCGGGCACAGGAACCGCGAGATGCTCCATCTCTGGGGAAGCACAGATCCCCAGTGCTGTTGTGCCTGTGAATAGGCTGCAGTGGGTAGGTGAAGACCAGCAGCAGCTTTCAGGGCTGGCACCTTCCTTGTGGGAGAAGAGGCCGGACGTTTGCACTTTCGGAAAAATGCATCTGCCGAGAATGAGAACGTTGAGATGCTCCATCTCTGGGGAAGCACAGATCCCCAGTGCTGTTGTGCCTGTGACTAGGCTGCAGTGGGTAGGTGAAGACCAGCAGCAGCTTTCAGGGCTGGCACCTTCCTTGTGGGAGAAGAGGCCGGACGTTTGCACTTTCGGAAAAATGCATCTGCCGAGAATGAGAACGTTGAGATGCTCCATCTCTGGGGAAGCACAGATCCCCAGTGCTGTTGTGCCTGTGAATAGGCTGCAGTGGGTAGGTGAAGACCAGCAGCAGCTTTCAGGGCTGGCACCTTCCTTGTGGGAGAAGAGGCCGGACGTTTGCACTTTCGGAAAAATGCATCTGCCGAGAATGAGAACGTTGAGATGCTCCATCTCTGGGGAAGCACAGATCCCCAGTGCTGTTGTGCCTGTGAATAGGCTGCGGTGGGTAGGTGAAGACCAGCAGCAGCTTTCAGGGCTGGCACCTTCCTTGTGGGAGAAGAGGCCGGACGTTTGCACTTTCGGAAAAATGCATCTGCCGAGAATGAGAACGTTGAGATGCTCCATCTGTGGGGAAGCACAGATCCCCAGTGCTGTTGTGCCTGTGAATAGGCTGCAGTGGGTAGGTGAAGACCAGCAGCAGCTTTCAGGGCTGGCACCTTCCTTGTGGGAGAAGAGGCCGGACGTTTGCACTTTCGGAAAAATGCATCTGCCGAGAATGAGAACGTTGAGATGCTCCATCTCTGGGGAAGCACAGATCCCCAGTGCTGCTGTGCCTGTGAATAGGCTGCAGTGGGTAGGTGAAGACCAGCAGCAGCTTTCAGGGCTGGCACCTTCCTTGTGGGAGAAGAGGCCGGACGTTTGCACTTTCGGAAAAATGCATCTGCCGAGAATGAGAACGTTGAGATGCTCCATCTCTGGGGAAGCACAGATCCCCAGTGCTGTTGTGCCTGTGAATAGGCTGCAGTGGGTAGGTGAAGACCAGCAGCAGCTTTCAGGGCTGGCACCTTCCTTGTGGGAGAAGAGGCCGGACGTTTGCACTTTCGGAAAAATGCATCTGCCGAGAATGAGAACGTTGAGATGCTCCATCTCTGGGGAAGCACAGATCCCCAGTGCTGTTGTGCCTGTGAATAGGCTGCGGTGGGTAGGTGAAGACCAGCAGCAGCTTTCAGGGCTGGCACCTTCCTTGTGGGAGAAGAGGCCGGACGTTTGCACTTTCGGAAAAATGCATCTGCCGAGAATGAGAACGTTGAGATGCTCCATCTGTGGGGAAGCACAGATCCCCAGTGCTGTTGTGCCTGTGAATAGGCTGCAGTGGGTAGGTGAAGACCAGCAGGAGCTTTCAGGGCTGGCACCTTCCTTGTGGGAGAAGAGGCCGGACGTTTGCACTTTCGGAAAAATGCGTCTGCCGGGCACAGGAACCGCGAGATGCTCCATCTCTGGGGAAGCACAGATCCCCAGTGCTGTTGTGCCTGTGAATAGGCTGCAGTGGGTAGGTGAAGACCAGCAGCAGCTTTCAGGGCTGGCACCTTCCTTGTGGGAGAAGAGGCCGGACGTTTGCACTTTCGGAAAAATGCATCTGCCGAGAATGAGAACGTTGAGATGCTCCATCTCTGGGGAAGCACAGATCCCCAGTGCTGTTGTGCCTGTGACTAGGCTGCAGTGGGTAGGTGAAGACCAGCAGCAGCTTTCAGGGCTGGCACCTTCCTTGTGGGAGAAGAGGCCGGACGTTTGCACTTTCGGAAAAATGCATCTGCCGAGAATGAGAACGTTGAGATGCTCCATCTCTGGGGAAGCACAGATCCCCAGTGCTGTTGTGCCTGTGAATAGGCTGCAGTGGGTAGGTGAAGACCAGCAGCAGCTTTCAGGGCTGGCACCTTCCTTGTGGGAGAAGAGGCCGGACGTTTGCACTTTCGGAAAAATGCATCTGCCGAGAATGAGAACGTTGAGATGCTCCATCTCTGGGGAAGCACAGATCCCCAGTGCTGTTGTGCCTGTGAATAGGCTGCGGTGGGTAGGTGAAGACCAGCAGCAGCTTTCAGGGCTGGCACCTTCCTTGTGGGAGAAGAGGCCGGACGTTTGCACTTTCGGAAAAATGCATCTGCCGAGAATGAGAACGTTGAGATGCTCCATCTCTGGGGAAGCACAGATCCCCAGTGCTGTTGTGCCTGTGAATAGGCTGCAGTGGGTAGGTGAAGACCAGCAGCAGCTTTCAGGGCTGGCACCTTCCTTGTGGGAGAAGAGGCCGGACGTTTGCACTTTCGGAAAAATGCATCTGCCGAGAATGAGAACGTTGAGATGCTCCATCTCTGGGGAAGCACAGATCCCCAGTGCTGTTGTGCCTGTGAATAGGCTGCAGTGGGTAGGTGAAGACCAGCAGCAGCTTTCAGGGCTGGCACCTTCCTTGTGGGAGAAGAGGCCGGACGTTTGCACTTTCGGAAAAATGCATCTGCCGAGAATGAGAACGTTGAGATGCTCCATCTCTGGGGAAGCACAGATCCCCAGTGCTGTTGTGCCTGTGAATAGGCTGCAGTGGGTAGGTGAAGACCAGCAGCAGCTTTCAGGGCTGGCACCTTCCTTGTGGGAGAAGAGGCCGGACGTTTGCACTTTCGGAAAAATGCATCTGCCGGGCACAGGAACCGCGAGATGCTCCATCTCTGGGGAAGCACAGATCCCCAGTGCTGTTGTGCCTGTGAATAGGCTGCAGTGGGTAGGTGAAGACCAGCAGCAGCTTTCAGGGCTGGCACCTTCCTTGTGGGAGAAGAGGCCGGACGTTTGCACTTTTGGAAAAATGCATCTGCCGAGAATGAGAACGTTGAGATGCTCCATCTCTGGGGAAGCACAGATCCCCAGTGCTGTTGTGCCTGTGAATAGGCTGCAGTGGGTAGGTGAAGACCAGCAGCAGCTTTCAGGGCTGGCACCTTCCTTGTGGGAGAAGAGGCCGGACGTTTGCACTTTCGGAAAAATGCATCTGCCGAGAATGAGAACGTTGAGATGCTCCATCTCTGGGGAAGCACAGATCCCCAGTGCTGTTGTGCCTGTGAATAGGCTGCAGTGGGTAGGTGAAGACCAGCAGCAGCTTTCAGGGCTGGCACCTTCCTTGTGGGAGAAGAGGCCGGACGTTTGCACTTTCGGAAAAATGCATCTGCCGAGAATGAGAACGTTGAGATGCTCCATCTCTGGGGAAGCACAGATCCCCAGTGCTGTTGTGCCTGTGAATAGGCTGCAGTGGGTAGGTGAAGACCAGCAGGAGCTTTCAGGGCTGGCACCTTCCTTGTGGGAGAAGAGGCCGGACGTTTGCACTTTCGGAAAAATGCGTCTGCCGGGCACAGGAACCGCGAGATGCTCCATCTCTGGGGAAGCACAGATCCCCAGTGCTGTTGTGCCTGTGAATAGGCTGCAGTGGGTAGGTGAAGACCAGCAGCAGCTTTCAGGGCTGGCACCTTCCTTGTGGGAGAAGAGGCCGGACGTTTGCACTTTCGGAAAAATGCATCTGCCGAGAATGAGAACGTTGAGATGCTCCATCTCTGGGGAAGCACAGATCCCCAGTGCTGTTGTGCCTGTGACTAGGCTGCAGTGGGTAGGTGAAGACCAGCAGCAGCTTTCAGGGCTGGCACCTTCCTTGTGGGAGAAGAGGCCGGACGTTTGCACTTTCGGAAAAATGCATCTGCCGAGAATGAGAACGTTGAGATGCTCCATCTCTGGGGAAGCACAGATCCCCAGTGCTGTTGTGCCTGTGAATAGGCTGCAGTGGGTAGGTGAAGACCAGCAGCAGCTTTCAGGGCTGGCACCTTCCTTGTGGGAGAAGAGGCCGGACGTTTGCACTTTCGGAAAAATGCATCTGCCGAGAATGAGAACGTTGAGATGCTCCATCTCTGGGGAAGCACAGATCCCCAGTGCTGTTGTGCCTGTGAATAGGCTGCGGTGGGTAGGTGAAGACCAGCAGCAGCTTTCAGGGCTGGCACCTTCCTTGTGGGAGAAGAGGCCGGACGTTTGCACTTTCGGAAAAATGCATCTGCCGAGAATGAGAACGTTGAGATGCTCCATCTCTGGGGAAGCACAGATCCCCAGTGCTGTTGTGCCTGTGAATAGGCTGCAGTGGGTAGGTGAAGACCAGCAGCAGCTTTCAGGGCTGGCACCTTCCTTGTGGGAGAAGAGGCCGGACGTTTGCACTTTCGGAAAAATGCATCTGCCGAGAATGAGAACGTTGAGATGCTCCATCTCTGGGGAAGCACAGATCCCCAGTGCTGTTGTGCCTGTGAATAGGCTGCAGTGGGTAGGTGAAGACCAGCAGCAGCTTTCAGGGCTGGCACCTTCCTTGTGGGAGAAGAGGCCGGACGTTTGCACTTTCGGAAAAATGCATCTGCCGAGAATGAGAACGTTGAGATGCTCCATCTCTGGGGAAGCACAGATCCCCAGTGCTGTTGTGCCTGTGAATAGGCTGCAGTGGGTAGGTGAAGACCAGCAGCAGCTTTCAGGGCTGGCACCTTCCTTGTGGGAGAAGAGGCCGGACGTTTGCACTTTCGGAAAAATGCATCTGCCGGGCACAGGAACCGCGAGATGCTCCATCTCTGGGGAAGCACAGATCCCCAGTGCTGTTGTGCCTGTGAATAGGCTGCAGTGGGTAGGTGAAGACCAGCAGCAGCTTTCAGGGCTGGCACCTTCCTTGTGGGAGAAGAGGCCGGACGTTTGCACTTTTGGAAAAATGCATCTGCCGAGAATGAGAACGTTGAGATGCTCCATCTCTGGGGAAGCACAGATCCCCAGTGCTGTTGTGCCTGTGAATAGGCTGCAGTGGGTAGGTGAAGACCAGCAGCAGCTTTCAGGGCTGGCACCTTCCTTGTGGGAGAAGAGGCCGGACGTTTGCACTTTCGGAAAAATGCATCTGCCGAGAATGAGAACGTTGAGATGCTCCATCTCTGGGGAAGCACAGATCCCCAGTGCTGTTGTGCCTGTGAATAGGCTGCAGTGGGTAGGTGAAGACCAGCAGCAGCTTTCAGGGCTGGCACCTTCCTTGTGGGAGAAGAGGCCGGACGTTTGCACTTTCGGAAAAATGCATCTGCCGAGAATGAGAACGTTGAGATGCTCCATCTCTGGGGAAGCACAGATCCCCAGTGCTGTTGTGCCTGTGAATAGGCTGCAGTGGGTAGGTGAAGACCAGCAGCAGCTTTCAGGGCTGGCACCTTCCTTGTGGGAGAAGAGGCCGGACGTTTGCACTTTCGGAAAAATGCATCTGCCGAGAATGAGAACGTTGAGATGCTCCATCTCTGGGGAAGCACAGATCCCCAGTGCTGTTGTGCCTGTGAATAGGCTGCGGTGGGTAGGTGAAGACCAGCAGCAGCTTTCAGGGCTGGCACCTTCCTTGTGGGAGAAGAGGCCGGACGTTTGCACTTTCGGAAAAATGCATCTGCCGGGCACAGGAACCGCGAGATGCTCCATCTCTGGGGAAGCACAGATCCCCAGTGCTGTTGTGCCTGTGAATAGGCTGCAGTGGGTAGGTGAAGACCAGCAGCAGCTTTCAGGGCTGGCACCTTCCTTGTGGGAGAAGAGGCCGGACGTTTGCACTTTCGGAAAAATGCATCTGCCGAGAATGAGAACGTTGAGATGCTCCATCTCTGGGGAAGCACAGATCCCCAGTGCTGTTGTGCCTGTGAATAGGCTGCAGTGGGTAGGTGAAGACCAGCAGCAGCTTTCAGGGCTGGCACCTTCCTTGTGGGAGAAGAGGCCGGACGTTTGCACTTTCAGAAAAATGCATCTGCCGGGCACAGGAACCGCGAGATGCTCCATCTCTGGGGAAGCACAGATCCCCAGTGCTGTTGTGCCTGTGAATAGGCTGCAGTGGGTAGGTGAAGACCAGCAGCAGCTTTCAGGGCTGGCACCTTCCTTGTGGGAGAAGAGGCCGGACGTTTGCACTTTTGGAAAAATGCATCTGCCGAGAATGAGAACGTTGAGATGCTCCATCTCTGGGGAAGCACAGATCCCCAGTGCTGTTGTGCCTGTGAATAGGCTGCAGTGGGTAGGTGAAGACCAGCAGCAGCTTTCAGGGCTGGCACCTTCCTTGTGGGAGAAGAGGCCGGACGTTTGCACTTTCGGAAAAATGCATCTGCCGAGAATGAGAACGTTGAGATGCTCCATCTCTGGGGAAGCACAGATCCCCAGTGCTGTTGTGCCTGTGAATAGGCTGCAGTGGGTAGGTGAAGACCAGCAGCAGCTTTCAGGGCTGGCACCTTCCTTGTGGGAGAAGAGGCCGGACGTTTGCACTTTCGGAAAAATGCATCTGCCGAGAATGAGAACGTTGAGATGCTCCATCTGTGGGGAAGCACAGATCCCCAGTGCTGTTGTGCCTGTGAATAGGCTGCAGTGGGTAGGTGAAGACCAGCAGCAGCTTTCAGGGCTGGCACCTTCCTTGTGGGAGAAGAGGCCGGACGTTTGCACTTTCGGAAAAATGCATCTGCCGAGAATGAGAACGTTGAGATGCTCCATCTCTGGGGAAGCACAGATCCCCAGTGCTGTTGTGCCTGTGAATAGGCTGCGGTGGGTAGGTGAAGACCAGCAGCAGCTTTCAGGGCTGGCACCTTCCTTGTGGGAGAAGAGGCCGGACGTTTGCACTTTCGGAAAAATGCATCTGCCGAGAATGAGAACGTTGAGATGCTCCATCTCTGGGGAAGCACAGATCCCCAGTGCTGTTGTGCCTGTGAATAGGCTGCAGTGGGTAGGTGAAGACCAGCAGCAGCTTTCAGGGCTGGCACCTTCCTTGTGGGAGAAGAGGCCGGACGTTTGCACTTTCGGAAAAATGCATCTGCCGGGCACAGGAACCGTCGAGATGCTCCATCTCTGGGGAAGCACAGATCCCCAGTGCTGTTGTGCCTGTGAATAGGCTGCAGTGGGTAGGTGAAGACCAGCAGCAGCTTTCAGGGCTGGCACCTTCCTTGTGGGAGAAGAGGCCGGACGTTTGCACTTTCGGAAAAATGCATCTGCCGAGAATGAGAACGTTGAGATGCTCCATCTGTGGGGAAGCACAGATCCCCAGTGCTGTTGTGCCTGTGAATAGGCTGCAGTGGGTAGGTGAAGACCAGCAGCAGCTTTCAGGGCTGGCACCTTCCTTGTGGGAGAAGAGGCCGGACGTTTGCACTTTCGGAAAAATGCATCTGCCGAGAATGAGAACGTTGAGATGCTCCATCTCTGGGGAAGCACAGATCCCCAGTGCTGTTGTGCCTGTGAATAGGCTGCAGTGGGTAGGTGAAGACCAGCAGCAGCTTTCAGGGCTGGCACCTTCCTTGTGGGAGAAGAGGCCGGACGTTTGCACTTTTGGAAAAATGCATCTGCCGAGAATGAGAACGTTGAGATGCTCCATCTCTGGGGAAGCACAGATCCCCAGTGCTGTTGTGCCTGTGAATAGGCTGCAGTGGGTAGGTGAAGACCAGCAGCAGCTTTCAGGGCTGGCACCTTCCTTGTGGGAGAAGAGGCCGGACGTTTGCACTTTCGGAAAAATGCATCTGCCGAGAATGAGAACGTTGAGATGCTCCATCTCTGGGGAAGCACAGATCCCCAGTGCTGTTGTGCCTGTGAATAGGCTGCAGTGGGTAGGTGAAGACCAGCAGCAGCTTTCAGGGCTGGCACCTTCCTTGTGGGAGAAGAGGCCGGACGTTTGCACTTTTGGAAAAATGCATCTGCCGAGAATGAGAATGTTGAGATGCTCCATCTCTGGGGAAGCACAGATCCCCAGTGCTGTTGTGCCTGTGAATAGGCTGCAGTGGGTAGGTGAAGACCAGCAGCAGCTTTCAGGGCTGGCACCTTCCTTGTGGGAGAAGAGGCCGGACGTTTGCACTTTCGGAAAAATGCATCTGCCGAGAATGAGAACGTTGAGATGCTCCATCTCTGGGGAAGCACAGATCCCAGTGCTGTTGTGCCTGTGAATAGGCTGCGGTGGGTAGGTGAAGACCAGCAGCAGCTTTCAGGGCTGGCACCTTCCTTGTGGGAGAAGAGGCCGGACGTTTGCACTTTTGGAAAAATGCATCTGCCGAGAATGAGAACGTTGAGATGCTCCATCTCTGGGGAAGCACAGATCCCCAGTGCTGTTGTGCCTGTGAATAGGCTGCAGTGGGTAGGTGAAGACCAGCAGCAGCTTTCAGGGCTGGCACCTTCCTTGTGGGAGAAGAGGCCGGACGTTTGCACTTTCGGAAAAATGCATCTGCCGAGAATGAGAACGTTGAGATGCTCCATCTCTGGGGAAGCACAGATCCCCAGTGCTGTTGTGCCTGTGAATAGGCTGCGGTGGGTAGGTGAAGACCAGCAGCAGCTTTCAGGGCTGGCACCTTCCTTGTGGGAGAAGAGGCCGGACGTTTGCACTTTTGGAAAAATGCATCTGCCAAGAATGAGAACGTTGAGATGCTCCATCTCTGGGGAAGCACAGATCCCCAGTGCTGTTGTGCCTGTGAATAGGCTGCAGTGGGTAGGTGAAGACCAGCAGCAGCTTTCAGGGCTGGCACCTTCCTTGTGGGAGAAGAGGCCGGACGTTTGCACTTTCGGAAAAATGCATCTGCCGGGCACAGGAACCGCGAGATGCTCCATCTCTGGGGAAGCACAGATCCCCAGTGCTGTTGTGCCTGTGAATAGGCTGCAGTGGGTAGGTGAAGACCAGCAGCAGCTTTCAGGGCTGGCACCTTCCTTGTGGGAGAAGAGGCCGGACGTTTGCACTTTCGGAAAAATGCATCTGCCGAGAATGAGAACGTTGAGATGCTCCATCTCTGGGGAAGCACAGATCCCCAGTGCTGTTGTGCCTGTGAATAGGCTGCAGTGGGTAGGTGAAGACCAGCAGCAGCTTTCAGGGCTGGCACCTTCCTTGTGGGAGAAGAGGCCGGACGTTTGCACTTTCGGAAAAATGCATCTGCCGAGAATGAGAACGTTGAGATGCTCCATCTCTGGGGAAGCACAGATCCCCAGTGCTGTTGTGCCTGTGACTAGGCTGCAGTGGGTAGGTGAAGACCAGCAGCAGCTTTCAGGGCTGGCACCTTCCTTGTGGGAGAAGAGGCCGGACGTTTGCACTTTCGGAAAAATGCATCTGCCGAGAATGCGAACGTTGAGATGCTCCATCTCTGGGGAAGCACAGATCCCCAGTGCTGTTGTGCCTGTGAATAGGCTGCAGTGGGTAGGTGAAGACCAGCAGCAGCTTTCAGGGCTGGCACCTTCCTTGTGGGAGAAGAGGCCGGACGTTTGCACTTTTGGAAAAATGCATCTGCCGAGAATGAGAACGTTGAGATGCTCCATCTCTGGGGAAGCACAGATCCCCAGTGCTGTTGTGCCTGTGACTAGGCTGCAGTGGGTAGGTGAAGACCAGCAGCAGCTTTCAGGGCTGGCACCTTCCTTGTGGGAGAAGAGGCCGGACGTTTGCACTTTCGGAAAAATGCATCTGCCGAGAATGAGAACGTTGAGATGCTCCATCTCTGGGGAAGCACAGATCCCCAGTGCTGTTGTGCCTGTGAATAGGCTGCAGTGGGTAGGTGAAGACCAGCAGCAGCTTTCAGGGCTGGCACCTTCCTTGTGGGAGAAGAGGCCGGACGTTTGCACTTTCGGAAAAATGCATCTGCCGAGAATGAGAACGTTGAGATGCTCCATCTCTGGGGAAGCACAGATCCCCAGTGCTGTTGTGCCTGTGAATAGGCTGCAGTGGGTAGGTGAAGACCAGCAGCAGCTTTCAGGGCTGGCACCTTCCTTGTGGGAGAAGAGGCCGGACGTTTGCACTTTCGGAAAAATGCATCTGCCGAGAATGAGAACGTTGAGATGCTCCATCTCTGGGAAGCACAGATCCCCAGTGCTGTTGTGCCTGTGAATAGGCTGCAGTGGGTAGGTGAAGACCAGCAGCAGCTTTCAGGGCTGGCACCTTCCTTGTGGGAGAAGAGGCCGGACGTTTGCACTTTCGGAAAAATGCATCTGCCGAGAATGAGAACGTTGAGATGCTCCATCTCTGGGAAGCACAGATCCCCAGTGCTGTTGTGCCTGTGAATAGGCTGCAGTGGGTAGGTGAAGACCAGCAGCAGCTTTCAGGGCTGGCACCTTCCTTGTGGGAGAAGAGGCCGGACGTTTGCACTTTCGGAAAAATGCATCTGCCGAGAATGAGAACGTTGAGATGCTCCATCTCTGGGGAAGCACAGATCCCCAGTGCTGTTGTGCCTGTGAATAGGCTGCAGTGGGTAGGTGAAGACCAGCAGCAGCTTTCAGGGCTGGCACCTTCCTTGTGGGAGAAGAGGCCGGACGTTTGCACTTTCGGAAAAATGCATCTGCCGAGAATGAGAACGTTGAGATGCTCCATCTCTGGGGAAGCACAGATCCCCAGTGCTGTTGTGCCTGTGAATAGGCTGCAGTGGGTAGGTGAAGACCAGCAGCAGCTTTCAGGGCTGGCACCTTCCTTGTGGGAGAAGAGGCCGGACGTTTGCACTTTCGGAAAAATGCATCTGCCGAGAATGAGAACGTTGAGATGCTCCATCTCTGGGGAAGCACAGATCCCCAGTGCTGTTGTGCCTGTGAATAGGCTGCAGTGGGTAGGTGAAGACCAGCAGCAGCTTTCAGGGCTGGCACCTTCCTTGTGGGAGAAGAGGCCGGACGTTTGCACTTTCGGAAAAATGCATCTGCCGAGAATGAGAACGTTCGAGATGCTCCATCTCTGGGAAGCACAGATCCCCAGTGCTGTTGTGCCTGTGAATAGGCTGCAGTGGGTCAGG
>JAQMCM010000226.1:0-27167 GCA_028022735.1 Gypaetus barbatus
GTCCCCACGTCCCCCCACGTCCCCCCAATGTCCCCCCCACATCCCTCCTATGTCCCCCAATGTCCCCCACGTCCCCCCCAATGTCCCCCCCACATCCCCTCCTATGTCCCCCAATGTCCCCACGCCCCCCCCAATGTCCCCCCCACATCCCTCCTATGTCCCCCAATGTCCCACCATGTTCCCCCCATGTCCCCAATGTCCCCATAATCCCCCCACATCCCCTCCCTATGTCCCCCCATGTCCCCCCACATACCTCCCCCCATGTGTCCCCACATCCCTCCATGTCCCCCACGTCCCCCCTTATGTCCCCCCATGTCCCCCCACATCCCTCCATGTCCCCCCCAATGGTCCCCCATGTCCCCCCCACATCCCCCCCACGTCCCCCCATGCCCCCATTGTCACCATGTCCCCCCTGTCCCCTACGTCCCCCCCGACGTCCCCCAGTCCCCCACATCCCCCCCTGTCCCCCACGTCCCCCCGACGTCCCCCCAGTCCCCCCCCAGTGTCCCCCCCGCCGTCCCCCCCCGTGTCACTCACGGGTCCCCAGGCCATGCTCCTCCCGGCCAAGAAGTACCCGCTGATGGTGCTGCGGGTCCCCCGGCGCAGGGACTGCGGGGAAGGGGGGGGACACCAGTGCTCCCAGCACGGGGACACCAGGGCTCCCAGTGCTCCCAGCGCTCCCAGCATGGGGACACCAGGGCTCCCAGTGCTCCCAGCACCGGGCCACCAGGGCTGCCAGGACGGGGACACCAGGGCTCCCAGTGCTCCCAGCACCGGGCCACCAGGGCTGCCAGGACGGGGACACCAGGGCTCCCAGTGCTCCCCAGCATGGGGGACACCAGGGCTCCCAGTGCTCCCAGCACCGGGCCACCAGGGCTCCCAGGATGGGGGACACCAGTGCCACCAGGGCTCCCAGCATGGGGACACCAGGGCTCCCAGGACGGGGACACCAGGGCTCCCCAGTACTCCCAGCACTGGGCCACCAGGGCTGCCAGGATGGGGACACCAGGGCTCCCAGTGCTCCCAGCATGGGGACACCAGGGCTCCCAGGGCTCCCAGCATGGGGACACCAGGGCTGCCAGGACGGGGACACCAGGGCTCCCAGTGCTCCCAGCATGGGGACACCAGGGCTCCCAGTACTCCCAGCACTGGGACAACAGGGCTGCCAGGACGGGGACACCAGGGCTCCCAGTGCTCCCAGCATGGGGACACCAGGGCTCCCAGGACGGGGACACCAGTGCTCCCAGCACCGGGCCACCAGGGCTGCCAGGACGGGGACACCAGGGCTCCCAGTGCTCCCAGCATGGGGACACCAGGGCTCCCAGTGCTCCCAGCACTGGGCCACCAGGGCTGCCAGGACGGGGACACCAGGGCTCCCAGGGCTCCCAGCATGGGGACACCAGGGCTCCCAGTGCTCCCAGCACTGGGCCACCAGGGCTGCCAGGACGGGGACACCAGGGCTCCCAGGGCTCCCAGCATGGGGACACCAGGGCTCCCAGGACGGGGACACCAGGGCTCCCAGTGCTCCCAGCACCGGGCCACCAGGGCTGCCAGGACAGGGACACCAGGACTCCCAGTGCTCCCAGCACCGGGCCACCAGGGCTGCCAGGATGGGGACACCAGGGCTCCCAGTGCTCCCAGCATGGGGACACCAGGGCTCCCAGTGCTCCCAGCATGGGGACACCAGGGCTGCCAGGACGGGGACACCAGGGCTCCCAGTGCTCCCAGCACCGGGCCACCAGGGCTGCCAGGACGGGGACACCAGGGCTCCCAGTGCTCCCAGCACCGGGCCACCAGGGCTGCCAGGATGGGGACACCAGGGCTCCCAGTGCTCCCAGCATGGGGACACCAGGGCTCCCAGTGCTCCCAGCATGGGGACACCAGGGCTGCCAGGACGGGGACACCAGGGCTCCCAGGGCTCCCAGCACTGGGCCACCAGGGCTCCCAGGACGGGGACACCAGGGCTCCCAGTGCTCCCAGCATGGGGGACACCAGGGCTCCCAGTGCTCCCAGCACTGGGCCACCAGGGCTGCCAGGACGGGGGACACCAGGGGCTCCCAGGGCTCCCAGCATGGGGACACCAGGGCTCCCAGTGCTCCCAGCACCGGGCCACCAGGGCTGCCAGGATGGGGACACCAGGGCTCCCAGTACTCCCAGCACTGGGCCACCAGGGCTGCCAGGATGGGGACACCAGGGCTCCCAGGGCTCCCAGCATGGGGACACCAGGGCTCCCAGTGCTCCCAGCATGGGGACACCAGGGCTGCCAGGACGGGGACACCAGGGCTCCCAGGGCTCCCAGCACTGGGCCACCAGGGCTCCCAGGACGGGGGACACCAGGGCTCCCAGTGCTCCCAGCACCGGGCCACCAGGGCTGCCAGGACGGGGACACCAGGGCTCCCAGTGCTCCCCAGCACCGGGCCACCAGGGCTCCCAGTGCTCCCAGCATGGGGACACCAGGGCTCCCAGTGCTCCCAGCACCGGGCCACCAGGGCTCCCAGTGCTCCCCAGCATGGGGACACCAGGGCTCCCAGTGCTCCCAGCACCGGGCCACCAGGGCTGCCAGGACGGGGACACCAGGGCTCCCAGTGCTCCCAGCATGGGGACACCAGGGCTCACAGGACGGGGACACCAGGGCTCCCAGTGCTCCCAGCACCGGGCCACCAGGGCTGCCAGGACGGGGACACCAGTGCCACCAGGGCTCCCAGCAAGGGGACACCAGGGCTGCCAGGACGGGGACACCAGGGCTCCCAGTGCTCCCAGCACCGGGCCACCAGGGCTGCCAGGACGGGGACACCAGGGCTCCCAGTGCTCCCAGCATGGGGACACCAGGGCTCCCAGCGCTCCCAGCACTGGGACAACAGGGCTGCCAGGACGGGGACACCAGTGCCACCAGGGCTCCCAGCATGGGGACACCAGGGCTCCCAGTGCTCCCAGCACCGGGCCACCAGGGCTCCCAGCATGGGGACACCAGGGCTCCCAGGACGGGGACACCAGGGCTCCCAGTACTCCCAGCACTGGGCCACCAGGGCTGCCAGGACGGGGACACCAGGGCTCCCAGGGCTCCCAGCATGGGGACACCAGGGCTCCCAGTGCTCCCAGCACCGGGCCACCAGGGCTGCCAGGACGGGGACACCAGGGCTCCCAGGGCTCCCAGCATGGGGACACCAGGGCTCCCAGTGCTCCCAGCACCGGGCCACCAGGGCTCCCAGGATGGGGACACCAGGGCTCCCAGTGCTCCCAGCACCAGGCCACCAGGGCTCCCAGGATGGGGACACCAGGGCTCCCAGGACGGGGACACCAGGGCTCCCAGTACTCCCAGCACTGGGACACCAGGGCTCCCAGCATGGGGACACCAGGGCTCCCAGTACTCCCAGCACTGGGCCACCAGGGCTCCCAGCATGGGGACACCAGGGCTCCCAGGACAGGGGACACCAGTGCCACCAGTGCTCCCAGGATGGGGGACACCAGGGCTCCCAGTGCTCCCAGCACCAGGCCACCAGGGCTCCCAGGATGGGGACACCAGGGCTCCCAGTACTCCCAGCACTGGGCCACCAGGGCTCCCAGTATAGGAGTCACCAGTGCCACCAGTGCTCCCAGTATGGGGCCACCAGTGCTGCCAGTACAGGGACACCAGGGCTCCCAGTACAGAGCCACCAGTGGTCCCAGTATAGAGGCCACCAGGACTCCCAGTATAGACATTACCAATGCTCCCAGTATAGAGGGCACCAGGGCTCCCAGTATGGGGCCACCAGTGCTCCCAGTATGGGGCCACCAGTGCTGCCAGTACAGGGACACCAGGGTTCCCAGTATAGAGATTACCAATGCTCCCAGTATAGAGGCCACCAGTCCTCCCAGTATGGGGCCACCAGGGCTCCCAGTATAGGAGTCCCCAGTGCTCCCAGTCACTCATTAAGCCCATGTGCCCCATTACCAGCCCCAGACTAGGGCATTGTGGGTAATGATTAACCCCTCCCCCACCCAGGGGTCAGAGAGGTCAAAAAAACAACCGGGGGGGGGAGAGCAGGGAATTGTGGGAAATCCCGAGGTAGTTGGGGGGTGCTGGGAGAACCTGGGGGGGCAGCAAGGGGGGGAGGTTCTAGGTCACTCAATGAGGTGGGGTCAAGGACACCCTCCGCCTTGACCAATGGCGGCCCCAGGGGGTGTGGGGGCAGTTGGGGGGGGTGGGGGGGGGTCTTGGGGGTCGTAGGACAGTTGTGGGGTGCCCCATGGTGGGCATGAGGGTGTCTAAATCCATCATGGGGGAGGTTCTAGGTCACGCAATGGGGTTGGGCCAATGTGGGGGGGGAATGGGGGGGGGCCAGGGGGTGTGGGGGCAGTTGTGGGGTGCTGGGGGGGGTCTTGGGGTGTCATGGGGT
The DNA here is from genome assembly GCA_028022735.1 of Gypaetus barbatus. Lineage (NCBI taxonomy): Eukaryota > Metazoa > Chordata > Aves > Accipitriformes > Accipitridae > Gypaetus > Gypaetus barbatus. The sequence goes on from JAQMCM010000226.1 coordinate 4,377, forward strand.
GGTTGCGGGGTGCCCCATGGTGGGCATGGGGGCGTCTAGGTCCATCAAAGGGGAGGTTCTAGGTCACTCAATAGGGTTGGGCCAATGGAGGGGGGCCCCGGGGGTGTGGAGGCAGTTGTGGGGTGGGGGGGGGGTGTCTTGGGGTGTCATGGGGGTTCTCAGGGGGCAGTTAGGGGTCCCAAGGAGCAAATAGGGGTCTGGGGAGCAGTTAGAGGGTCAAGGGGGGCAGTTAGGGGTCTGGGGGGGGGCAGTTAGGGGTCCCAAGGTTGCACTTAAGGGTCTGGGGGGGGCAGTTATAGGTCCAGAGGGGCGGTTAGGGGTCTGGGGGGGCAGTTATAAGTCCAGGGGGGGCAGTTAGGGGTCTGGGGGGGGGAAGTTATAGGTCCAGGGGGGCAGTTAGGGGTCGGGGGGGCACTTAGGGGTCTGGGGGGGGGGCACTTCGGGGTCCCAAGATTTCACTTAAGGGCACCGAAAGTCCCTTAGGGGTCCCAAGAGGGTAGTTAGGGCTCCCAAGGGGGGTGGGGGGAGCACTTAGGGGTCCAGAAGGTCACTTATGGGTCGGGGGGAGGTTGGGGGGGGGGGGGGGACGACACAGCCACGCCCTTACCCATAGCCCCACGGCGAGGACGAGGAGGAAGTACCCCCCGATGACCCCCAAGTCCCAGGGGTTCACGGCCGTCGTCCGCTCCATCCCCCCCCCCACAGCTGCCCCCTAACCTGCCCCTAACCGGCCCCCTAAATACCCCCCCCCCCATCCCCACCCCCGGGGGCGGGGACCCAAGCATCCGGCCCAGCCCCCATTGGACGCTTGGGTGCCCCCCCACGTGTCCTCGGTGGACCCAGGCGTCCGGGTTCGACCCCTCCCCCACCCTGCTGTGGGGCACTGCACCCCCAACCCCCACCCCCACCCCCCCATAGGGGACCCAGGGGTCCAGGACACCCTTGGGTGTCCTCAAGACCCCTTGGGTGTCTTCAGGGGTCCCTTGGGGGTTCTCAAGGTCCCTTGGGTGTCCTCGTGGTCCCCTGGGGTCTCTTGGGTGTCCCCGAGGTCCCTTGGGTGTCCCTGAGGTCCCTTGGGTGCCCCTAGGGTCCGTTGGGTGTCCTCAGGGGGTACCTTGGGTGTCCCTGGGGTCCCTTGGGTGTCTTCAGGGGTCCCTTGGGGGTTCTCAAGGTCCCTTGGGTGTCCTCGTGGTCCCCAGGGCTCTCTTGGGTGTCCCTGGGGTCCCTTGGGTGTCCCTGAGGTTCTCTGGGGTCCCTCAGGTGTCCTCAAGGTCCCTTGGGAGTCTTCAGGGGTCCCTTGGGGGTTCTCAAGGTCCCTTGGGTATCCTCGAGGTCCCTTGGGGGTCCCTTGGGTGTCCTCAGGGGTCCCTTGGGTGTCCCCATGGTCCCCAGGGTTCCCTTGGGCATCCCTGGGGTTCCCTTGGGTGACTTCAGGGGTCCCTGGGGTCCCTCAGGTGTCCTCGAGGTCCCTTGGGTGTCCTCCAGGGGTCTGTTGGGTGTCCCTGAGGTTCTCTGGGGTCTCCTGGGTGTCCCCGTGGTCCCCAGGGGTCCCCCCGGTGTCCTTGAGGTCCCTTGGGGTCCCTTGGGTGTCCCTGAGGTCCCTTGGGTGCCCCTAGGGGTCCGTTGGGTGTCCACAGGGGTGCCTTGGGTACCCCTGGGGTCCCTTGGATGTCCCTGGGGTCCCTTGGGTGTCTTCAGGGGTCCCTTGGGGGTTTTTCAAGGTCCCTTGGATGTCCTTGTGGTCCCCAGGGGTCTCTTGGGTGTCCCTGAGGTCCCTTGGGTGTCCCTGGGGTCCATTGGGTGTGCTTGAGGTCCTTCGGGGTCCCTTGGGCATCCCTGGGTTCCCTTGGGTGTCCCCTGGGGTCCCTTGGGTGACCTCAGGCATCCCTGGCATCCCTCGGGTGTCCTTGAGGTCCCTTGGGGTCCTTTGGGTGTCCCTGGGGTCCCTTGGGTGTCTCCAGGGGTCCCTTGGGTGTCCCCAAGGTCCCTTGGATGTCCCTGGGGTCCCTTGGGTGTCTCCAGGGGTCCCTTGGGTGTCCCCAAGGTCCCTTGGATGTCCCTGGGGTCCCTTGGGTGTCTCCAGGGGTCCCTTGGCTGTCCTCAAGGTCCCCTTGGGAGTCTTCAGGGGTCCCTTGGGGGTTCTCAAGGTCCCTTGGGTGTCCCTGGGGTCCCTTGGGTGTCTCCGAGATCCCCAGGTGTCCCTCGGGTGTCCTCAGGGCCAACACATCACCCCCAGCTTTTCCTCTTCATCCGTCATCTTGCCTTTGATGATGACTCCGTCACAGATCATGACCTTCAACTCTTGGCCAAGGCCACCAAAGAGCAGCCAAGCAAAGCTTTGGTAGAACCAAGATGAAGCTCAAGAGTTGAATCTAGCACAACAGCCATCCTTGGTGGGATGGGGAGTGGAGAACATTCCAGAAACAAGATGGCGGGACCATCACGGTCAGTGCTTGAGATGGTTTTTTTAATATTAAAAAAAAAGAAAAAGAACGAGATTTTTTTCTCCCTTTGGGTGGGTTTTGATTGATTTTTCTTCTACCTGGGTCCTGGGAGGCTCTTCAAGATGATGTTCCTCTCCAACAGTTGGGTGGAGGATGGGCTCAGGTTGGACCTGGAGGACGTGATTTGAGGGTTCCCTGCACCAATCGGTGTTGAGGAACCGGGCGATCACCTCTCTTTGAAGGTAACGGAGTCAAGGACCATCTGGAGATGGTTGTGGATCTCACTGCAGAACGGCGGATGGAGGTGTAGCTAGGTCAGTGAAGAGAACCATGTGGTTTGGGAAGGAGGTACGGTGGACTAGTTTTGTCCAACTACAGGAGGACCTTTGGAAGCTTCTTGAGGGCCTTCAGAAGCTTCTTGAGGACCTTTATGAGCTTCTTGAGGGCCTTCAGAAGCTTTTTGAGGGCCCTTCATAGCTTCTTGAGGGCCTTCAGAAGCTTCTTGAGGGCCTCCATAGCTTCTTGAGGGCCTTCAAAACTTCTTGAGGGCCTCCAGAATCTTCCTGAGCACCTTCAGAGCTTTTTGAGGGCCTTCAAAAGCTTCTTGAGGGCCTTCAGAGGGTCTTCAGAAGCTTTTTGAGGGCCCTCCATAGCTTCTTGAGGGCCTTCAGAAGCTTCTTGAGGACATTCAGAAGCTTTTTGAGGGCCTTCAAAAGGTCAAGGGGTCCCCGAAAGGACTTGGGGACAGGGGTCAAGGGGACCCAGAGGGATTTTTTTAGGGGGCAGAAGGACAAATTGGGGGGCAGAGGGATAAGGGGGGGGGGCATCAAGGGGTCCCCCCACTTACTCCCCCTCGGGGGGTGTCCTCCCCCTCTTCACCCAGATCCTCCATCAGGTAGGGGGTGCAGGCAACGCATGGCCCGTAGGAACCGCCGGTGACCTCGGCGTCCCCAAGCCGGGGCGGTGGCCAAAAGTCGTCGCATTTGCTCCTGCGGGGTGGGGCCGGCGGCTACCGTGGCCACTTCCTCGGTGGGTCAACACCCCGTCCGCCTGTAAGCAGTCCAACAGGGCCGCCACCCCCCGAACCCGTTGGATCAGGGCGAGGCGGTGCCGGGCCACGAAGCGTTTCGGCCGGCGACAGGGCGGGGACGTCGGCGGTGAGGTCGTCGGGGTCGTGGCTGCGGCGTGGGGCTGCACGGGTAGAGATGGGGGAAAGGGTGAGGTCGTTGCCTGCGCCGCTGCCGGTGTCGGCACCGCCCTTCGCACCGTCAAGGGCTGGCACAGCCTGTGGCAATGCAACCCTCGGCACCACCGACCGCCGGCACAACCCGGTGCACCCCAACCCTCGGTGGAACCACCGCTGCAACCCTCGGCACCGCCAACCCTCGGCACAACCCTTTGGCACAAGCCTTGGCAGCACCAACTTTTGGCACAACCCCGCCAACGCTTGGCACAACCCCGCCAACGCTTGGCACAACCCTTTGGCACAAGCCTTGGCACCACCAACTCTTGGCACAACCCCGCCAACGCTTGGCACAACCCTTTGGCACAACCCTCGGCACCGCCAACCCTTGGCACAACCCTCGGCACCACCAACCCTCGGCACAACCCTTTGGCACAAGCCTTGGCACCACCAACTCTTGGCACAACCCCGCCAACGCTTGGCACAACCCTTTGGCACAACCCTTGGCGCCGCCAACCCCCGCCGCGACCCTCACCAACCCAACTCTTGCCGCGCAACCGCAACCCTCTGCCCTCCACGCCACCCAACCGCCATCTCACCGGCATCCCCAACCAATCCGTCCGCCAAATCCAACCGTTGGATGCGTCGTAGAGCTTCGCCCAGCACCCTGACCCCGTATTCTTCCCGGTAATACCCGACCACCAAATCGGTGAGGTCGAGGGCGTCGGCCCCTTCCATCCTCCCGCGGGGGGATGGTACTGTAACCCGCCGCTAACGGTAACCGGTTCAACGCCGCCTTCAACCGTCGCAGCTCCGCCACCGAAAGCTCTTCCAACGCCCGAAGGATTCGGTCGCGGCACCCCGCCATTTTGGGCTGGGGGATGGGGGAGCTTGGCTTCACCCAACCGGCACCTGCGCCGTTGGCGGGGGAGGAAGGAAATCAGGGTGGGGGTGGGGGAGGGGAGAAGGCGGGGGGGGGGGGGACTCGGGGCCTCATAGGCAGCATGATGCCGGCCGGCAGCGGCGGCATTGTCGGCGTCATCGTCGCGGCTCTGGTGGCCGGTACGGGGGTGGGGGGGAGGGGGGGGGGTCCTGCCGGTAACGGGCAGGGAATGGGGTGCTGGGTGCCGGCAGGGATTGGGGTGCTGGGTGCAGGCAGGGATTGGGGTGCTGGGCGCCCTGCCTGCACCGTGGGAAGGGAACGGGGTGCTGGGTGCCGGCAGGGATTGGGGTGCTGGGTGCAGGCAGGGATTGGGGTGCTGGGTGCCCGGCCTGCACCGTGGGAAGGGAACAGGGTGCTGGGTGCCGGCAGGGATTGGGGTGCTGGGCGCCCGGCCTGCACCGTGGGAAGGGAACGGGGTGCCGGGTGCCGGCAGGGATTGGGGTGCTGGGTGCAGGCAGGGATTGGGGTGCTGGGTGCCGGCAGGGATTGGGGTGCTGGGCGCCCTGCCTGCACCGTGGGAAGGGAACGGGGTGCTGGGTGCCGGCAGGGATTGGGGTGCTGGGCACCCGGCCTGCACCGTGGGAAGGGAACGGGGTGCCGGGTGCCGGCAGGGATTGGGGTGCTGGGTGCCGGCAGGAACCGGGGTGTCACGGAAGGGGGTGCTGGGTGCCGGCAGGGAAGGGGGTGTCTGGGTGCCTGGCCTGCACCGTGGGAAGGGAACGGGGTGCCGGGTGCTGGCAGGGATTGGGGTGCTGGGTGCCGGCAGGGAAGGGGGTGTCTGGGTGCCCGGCCTGCGGCAGGGGAGGGGCACCCGGCCACCCGGGCCCGCTCCCACGCTTCGGGGAAGGAAGCGGGGCCCCGAGAGCCGCGTCTGCGCCGTGGGGCAGGCGGGTGCCGGGGGGGGGGGGGGGGGGCTGGGTGACAAACACGGGACGCTTGGGTGCTCTCCCCACGTGTTGAAGAAGGGCGAAGTGTGGGGTGGGTGGGGGTGGGGGTGTCCTATGGGGCTCTGCCCTTCCCCCATGGCTACCCGCTTTCCGTCCGCCCCATAGCGCTGCCCCACAGCAAAGCCTTTAACGTCCACCCGGCCCCACATCGGATCCTGACCCACGGCGGCAGCCGAAGCTTCGGGCACCAAGTGCTGCAGCTTAATGGCTCCAGGTATGTGGGGCCAGGGTGCTCCCACTTATGGGTCCCGGATGCCTGGGACCCCCCACTTATGGGTCCCGGATGCCTGGGACCCCCCACTTATGGGTCACAGACACCTGGGACCCCCCACTTATGGGTCACGGACGCCTGGGACCCCCCACTTATGGGTCACAGACGCCTGGGACCCCCCCAGTTATGGGTCCCGGATGCCTGGGACCCCCCACTTATGGGTCACAGACGCCTGGGACCCCCCACTTCTGGGTGCTGGATGCGTGGGACCCCCCAGTTATGGGTCACGGACGCCTGGGACCCCCCACTTATGGGTCCCAGATGCCTGGGACCCCTCACTTATGGGTCACAGACACCTGGGACCCCCCACTTCTGGGTCCCGGACACCTGGGACCCCCCCACTTCTGGGTCACAGATGCCTGGGACCCCCCACTTCTGGGTCACAGATGCCTGGGACCCCCCACTTCTGGGTGCTGGGTGCCTGGGTGCCCCCCTGACCCTCCCCTCCCCCCCCAGGATCATGGTGGGAGCCCCGGCGGAGGTGGGCGAGGGGGGGACGGTTGTTCCAGTGTCAGGTGGAGACTGGAACGTGCCAAGAGGTGGAGATGGAAGGTGGGATTGGGATTGGGATTGGGATGGAACTGGGATTGGGATGGGACTGGGACTGGAGTGGTGTTGGGGTGGGACTGGGAGTGGGGGGATTGGGGCAGGATTGGGTTTAGGACTGGGACTCGGATGGGATTGGGATGGGATGGAATTCGGACTGGGATTGGGGTGGGATTGGGATTGGGACTGGGATGGGCTTGGGGTGGGACTGGGAATGGGTTGCGGGTGGGATTGGGACTGTGATTAGGGTGGCACTGGGGGGGCGGATTGGGGTGGGATTGGGTTTAGGATTAGGATTGGGATTGGGATGGGATGGGATTGGGATGGCTCCGCCCACCCTGACCCCACCCACCCCCTCCCCCAGGAAACAGCACCCAGACCCACATGGGAATGGCCTTGGCCCGTGACGGTGACATCACCATCGTAAGTCACGGATCCTGGGGGGGACACATGGGAGGGGGTGACCCCGCCCCCCGGCCACGCCCCACCCACCCCCGCCTGCCCCCCCAGGCCTGCGGCCCTGGGCTGACCCGCGAGTGCGACCGCAACGTCTACACCAGCGGCCTCTGTCTTCTCCTCGACCCACAACTGAAGCTCCGGCAGGTCCTGGCGCCCGGATACCAAGGTGAGGGGCTCAGACCCACAGACGTCCTTCAACCTTTGACCCCAGGGTCAACCCGTTGGCCATCCGACCACCCAAGAGCTTGGCCAACCCCTTGGAGCGTCTGGCAGCTGCCTGCCCTCACCATGAAGAGCACGGTGGTTGACCCATGAAGACCACGGTGGTTGACCCATGGGGACGTTGACGCGTGACCCGTGCCGCCCGTTGACCCTACGGCCACCCTACCGCCCATATGTTGACCTCTTGGCCAACCCCTCGGGGAGTCTGGCAGCTGCCTGCTGCCTGCCCTCACCCCACCACCACCACGAAGACCACGGTGGTTGACCCATGGGCACGTTGACGCGTGACCCGTGCCGCCCGTTGACCCTACGGCCACCCTACCGCCCATACGTTGACCTCTTGGCCAACCCCTCGGGGAGTCTGGCAGCTGCCTGCTGCCTGCCCTCACCCCACCACCACCACGAAGACCACGGTGGTTGACCCACGGGCACGTTGACGCGTGACCCGTGCCGCCCGTTGACCCTACGGCCACCCTACCGCCCATACGTTGACCTCTTGGCCAACCCCTCGGGGAGTCTGGCAGCTGCCTGTACCTGAGGGAGTTCTCTCCCGTCCCCCGCTGCGGGCAGGGTGCTTGCCGGGGATGGTGGACTTGGTCTTCCTCTTCGACGGCTCCAACAGCATGACCTCCGAGCAGTTCGGCGCCATCCGGGATTTCATGGTGGACGTGATGGAGAAGTTGGAGAACACTTCCATCCACGTGGGTCATCGCGGGGGCTGGGGGGGGAGGGGGCTGGGGGAGGGGAAGATGGGGGGTCATGGCGGGGGTTGGGAGGGGTGGGGGGGTATGGGTGGGGATGTGGGGCTATAGGGCCCATGGGGTCTATGGGGTCTGTGGGGGGTCTGTGGGGGCTACGGGGGGTCTATGGGGTCTATGGGGCCCGCGGTGACGGTGCCGTGGGGCAGTTCGGGGCGGTGCAGTTCTCGGCGGAGGTGCAGCTCCAGTTCACGCTGGCCGATTACGAGGCTCGGCCCCGGCCCCGCGAGCTCTTCGCGGGCCTGACCCAGCTCCGCAGCCTCACCGACACCTTCGCCGCCATCGCCTACGTCACGTGAGCACCACCACCCCCCCTCCCTGCCCCATAGCTGCCCCACAGCCGCCCCACAGCCGCCCCATCGCCTCCCCCAGCGCCCCACTGCGTCCCCACCGACCCCTTCGCCGCCACCGCCTGCGTCGCGCGAGCATCCCTCCCTCCCTGCCCCACGCCTGCCCCACTGCTGCCCCACTGCTCCCCCCCCCCCCCTCCCGCCCCCAGGAAAACCATCTTCACCCCCGAGAGGGGGGCGCGGGCGGGGGCCAAGCGGGTGATGATCATCATCACCGACGGCGACGCCACCGACGAGGACCGAGGCAGCATCAGGGAGGCCGAAGAGCGTGACATCGTCCGTTACATCATCGGGGTGAGGGCACGCCCCCCCCCCTGCCTGTACCCCCTCACGGGCAGCCCAGAGGCGCAGCACCCTCCATTACGTCGCCGGGGGTGAAGCCCGAACCCCCACGTCGCGCGGGCAGTGGCGCCCCAGAGGCCGGCAGCTGCCTGTACCTGCCCCTGCCCGCGCTTCCGCCAGGTGGGCAACAACTTCAACAGCCCCGACACCCGCCTCTACCTGAGCCAATTCGCCTCCCGCCCCAGCTCCGAGTTCGTCAAGGTCCTGGACAGCTTCGAGAAGTTACGGGGCCTCTTCCGCGAGCTGCAAGCCAAGATCTACGACATCGAAGGTGGCGGCGGCGGCGACGAACGGAACACGTTCCCCCCCCCCCCAAAAAAGAAACTATAAAGGGGGCTCTTGACCCCGCCCGTCCCTGCCCGTTTTAGGCACCAGCGACTTGAACCGGTTCCACCTGGAGCTGTGCTCGAGCGGGATGAGCATCGGGGCGGTCCAGGTAAGATGGCAGGGCGTGTCTCAAGGAGGCGGGGCTTGGGGACCCGCCCCTTTTCATCACGCGACCCCGCCCAGGGTCGGTGGGTGACGGGAGCGGTGGGGGCCGATAATTGGGCCGGCGGATTGGTGGAGCTGGAGAAGGCGAAGGAGAACGAGACGTTCGTGGCCAGCCCGTCGCTGGAGGAGAACGAGACGGATACGTATCTGGGTGGGTGTTAACGATCCGTCAGCCGTGGGTCTCCCGGGGTTTGCTTCATTAACAACGCCGGGCCGGGCCACCGCCGCGGCGAATGGCAGCCCTCCAGAAATTTCTCAGCCCTGTATTAGCACCCGCTGTCCCAGTCCAAAGTCTTTGTAACTTTCCAGTCGAGCTGGGTTCCCGCGTCGTTATCTTTCATCAGCTTCTCTCATCAGCTCTCGTGTCCCGGTTCTTCTGCAGTTCGTGGTCGTGGGCAGAAGGTCTTGGGCCACCACGACCACTTACCTTCTTACGCATCAAAGATCCCCTTTGCATTTCTGGCAATCACTCAGGCTCTTCTAATAATTTATCTTGCTCCCAAGCTAATCGCTTACGCCCACGTCTGAGGTCTGAGATGTAGGAGCCGTCTTGTGTTGGTTCAGCTTGACGGGGCCTCAAGCCAGCCACGGTGGGGGCTACGCATGGGGCAAATAAGCAGCTTATGCATATTGGTTTATAAGCACCCGCACTCTGTTAATCACACGTAAAGCAATCTCTAATCATTAGTTATATGTCTGATACGCATAGCCTTCGAAACAAGGAGGCTTAAGGCCTAGTTCCCTTTACAGTAGGGAGGGGCTAATTAGGGGCGAGGGGTAATTAGGGGCGGGGGAGGGTGGGGGGAGGGGTGGGGAGCATGGGGGGGGGGGGTCAAATGCGGTAGGATCCATGTTGGGAGTGATGGGAGCTTGGATGGGAGGGGTTGGTCCTGGTTGACCTCCCCCACCAAGGATGACCATGGTGACCCCATCGAAGGGTCATGGGGTGACCATGATGACCCCCCGACCCGGGACCATGGTGACCGTGGTGACCCCAACTTGGGGACCAGGTTGACCAAGGTGACCCCAACTTGGGGACCAGCTTGACCCCAACTTGGGGACCAGGTTGACCAAGGTGACCCCACCCTGGTGACCAGGTTGACCATGGTGACCCCAACTTGGGGACAAGGTTGACCCCAACTTGGGGACCAGGTGGACCAAGGTGACCCCACCCTGATGACCAGGTTGACCCCAACTTGGGGACAAGGTTGACCAAGGTGACCCCAACTTGGGGACCAGCTTGACCCCAACTTGGGGACCAGGTTGACCAAGGTGACCCCACCCTGGTGACCAGGTTGACCATGGTGACCCCAACTTGGGGACCAGGTTGACCAAGGTGACTCCACCCTGGTGACCAGGTTGACCAAGGTGACCCCAACTTGGGGACAAGGTTGACCAAGGTGACTCCACCCTGGTGACCAGGTTGACCATGGTGACCCCAACTTGGGGACAAGGTTGACCCCAACTTGGGGACCAGGTTGACCAAGGTGACCCCACCCTGGTGACCAGGTTGACCATGGTGACCCCAACTTGGGGACCAGGTTGACCAAGGTGACTCCACCCTGGTGACCAGGTTGACCAAGGTGACCCCCAACTTGGGGACAAGGTTGACCCCAACTTGGGGACCAGGTTGACCAAGGTGACTCCACCCTGGTGACCAGGTTGACCATGGTGACCCCAACTTGGGGACAAGGTTGACCCCAACTTGGGGACCAGGTTGACCAAGGTGACCCCAACTTGGGGACCAGCTTGACCCCAACTTGGGGACCAGGTTGACCAAGGTGACCCCACCCTGGTGACCAGGTTGACCCCAGCTTGGGGACCAGGTTGACCAAGGTGACCCCACCCTGGTGACCAGGTTGACCAAGGTGACCCCAACTTGGGGACCAGGTTGACCACGGTGACCCTCGTCCCCACAGGCTATGCGGTGGCCGGGCTACGCGTCCCCAACCGGGTGCTGGTGGCAGCGGGTGCCCCCCGTCACCGTCACATCGGTAGCGTGGTCCTTTTCGAGGTCCCGGAAACCACCGGGAGCTGGCGGGTGCTGCAGACCCTCCCCGGCGAGCAGGTAAGGGGTGGTGGCAGTGGGTGACCTTGGGGGTGTCCCCCGCCACCACCACCCCCCCCGGTGACATCAGTGTCACCCTTAGGTGGGCTCGTATTTCGGGGCCACCCTCTGCGCCCTGGATCAGGGCGGGGGTGACGGTGGCCTTGCTGGTGGGTGCCCCCAACCACTTTGATGGGCGGCGTGGAGGACGGGTGCACCTCTACCGGTGGCAGAAGGTAAGGGGGACACCAGCACCCCTGGGGACGTCACCGGGCCATGGGGACGCCAAAAGTGGGGGGGCACGTGGCTATGGGGGGGCGCGGAACGGGGTGACACCAGCTCAGGGACATGGGGTGACCAAGGTGACCCCAAGCCAAGGATCATGGGGTGACCAGGAGGACCCCAACTCAGGGTGACTACGACCAGGGTGGCCAAGGTGACCCCAAGCCAAGGATCATGGGGTGACCAGGAGGACCCCAACTCAGGGTGACTACGACCAGGGTGGCCAAGGTGACCCCAAGCCAAGGATCATGGGACCAGGGTCACCCAACCCAAGGACACGGGGTGGCCAAGGCGACCCCAAGCCAAGGATCATGGGACCAGGGTGACCCAACCCAAGGACACGGGGTGGCCAAGGCGACCCCAAGCCAAGGATCATGGGACCAGGGTCACCCAACCCAAGGACACGGGGTGACCAAGGCGACCCCAAGCCAAGGATCATGGGACCAGGGTGACCCAACCCAAGGACACGGGGTGGCCAAGGCGACCCCAATCCAAGGACATGGGGTGGCCAAGGTGACCCCAAGCCAAGGACATGGCACCAGGGTGACCAAGGTGACCCCAGGCCAGGTTCCGGGGTGACCAAGATGATGAAGATGACCCCCCCCGATGTCCTTGTCACCACAGGACGCTCTGGAGGTGACCGAGGAGCTTTGGGGTGCCCCGGGTCACCCTCTGGGCCGATTCGGAGCATCCGTGGTGACGTTGGGTGACCTGGACGGCGACGACATTCCCGAGGTGGCCGTGGGCGCCCCGCTGGAGGACGAGGAGCGAGGGGTGGTCTACGTCTTCTCCGGCCGGCCGGGGGGGGGTGGAGCCTCGTTACAGCCAGGTGGGACGTCGGGGACGAGGTGGGGACGGGGCGGGGGACGCGGGGGGACGCGGCGGTGACTGTCCCCGAAAGCGTTTGGAGGGCCGGGCGGCGGCGGCGGGGGCTGCGGTTCTTCGGGCAGGCGCTGGACGGAGCCATGGACCTCACCGGGGACGGGCTGGTCGACCTGGCCGTGGGCACGGAAGGGCACGTGGTGGTCCTCAGGTGGGGACGGGGGACGGGGGGGGACATGGGGGTGGGGACGGGGGATGGGGACAAGGGGCGGGGGATGGGGACGTGGGGACGGGGCCGAGGACGTGGGGGTGGGGACACGGGGATGGGGTTGGGGACACGGGATGGGGACAAGGACATGGGGGTGGGAACAAGGACGTGGAAACGGGGACAAGGAGATGGGATGGGGACATGGGGTTGGGGATGGGGACGTGGGGATGGGGACAAGGACGTGGGGGTGGGAATATGGGGTTGGGGATGGGGACAAGGACATGGGGGTGGGAACATGGGGATGGGATGGGGACATGGGGCTGGGGACGTGGGGACAGGGACAAGGACGTGGGGGTGGGGACATGGGGATGGGGACAAGGACATGGGGGTGGGAACAAGGACGTGGAAACGGGGACAAGGAGATGGGATGGGGACAAGGGGTTGGGGATGGGGACGTGGGGATGGGGACGAGGACAAGGAGATGGGATGGGGACATGGGGTTGGGGATGGGGACGTGGGGATGGGGACAAGGACGTGGGGTTGGGGACATGGGGATGGGGACACGGGATGGGGACAAGGACATGGGGGGTGGGAACAAGGGGTTGGGGATGGGGACAAGGACATGATGGGGACATGGGGATGGGGACAAGGACATGGGGGTGGAACAAGGACATGGGGGGTGGGAACATGGGGTTGGGGATGGGGACGTGGGGACGGGGCCGAGGACGTGGGGGTGGGGACGTGGGGGTGGGGACAAGGACATGGGGGTGGGAACAAGGGGTTGGGGATGGGGACAAGGACATGATGGGGACATGGGGATGGGGATGGGGACAAGGACATGATGGGGACATGGGGATGGGGACAAGGACATGGGGGTGGAACAAGGACATGGGGGTGGGAACATGGGGTTGGGGATGGGGACGTGGGGACGGGGCCGAGGACGTGGGGTTGGGGACACGGGGATGGGGACAAGGACATGGGGGTGGGAACAAGGGGTTGGGGATGGGGACAAGGACATGATGGGGACATGGGGATGGGGACAAGGACGTGGGGGTGGGAACAAGGACGTGGGGTTGGGGACGTGGGATGGGGATGTGGGGACAAGGACGTGGAGATGGGGACAAGGGATGGGATGGGGACGTGGGGTTGGGGTTGGGGACACGGGATGGGGACAAGGACGTGGGGGTGGGAACATGGGGTTGGGGATGGGGACGGGGGGGACGGGGCCGAGGACGTGGGGGTGGGGACGTGGGGGTGGTGACAAGGACACGGGGTTGGGGACAAGGACGTGGGGAGGGGGACACGGCGGTGAGGCCCCCGGGCGTGGCCACGCAGGCGTGGCCACGGGGGGAAGGGGCGGAGCCCCAAGGTGACACAACCCGGGGACGGGGACGGCCACCAGAACGTGGGAGACGATGCCAGCGCCCGCCCCGAGGTGGGCGGAGCCAAGGCGGGTGACATCACTGAAGTCACCCGCCCCTCCTAGGTCACAACCGGTGCTGACGGTCACCCCCCAGGTGACCTTTGACCCCCCCCGAAATCCCCACCAATGGGGTCGACTGTTCCGGCGTCACCGGCACCGGCGTCACCGTCCGCCTCTGCTTCGACGCCCGCCTCGTCACCCCCCGCCTACACAGGTGGGCGGGGCCGCCAGGGGGCGCTGTGGCACCCCCGCCCCACCCCACCCCCGCCCCGCCCCGCCCTTGACCTTTTGACCTTTGACCTCTAGGTCACCTGGCGACCCCCCTGGACTTCCGCTTGGAGGTCGATCCGCAGCGAGCTCGGGGACGGGGGGACTTCGGGGCGGGGCGTCGGGGGTGGGGCGGGCGGCTGTCCGTCACGGAGGGGCGGAGCTGCGTGGAGGAGGAGCTGAAGATCCCGGTACGGCCCCACACTTGGGGGGCGGGACCCACACTTGGGGGGGGCAGGATGCAAATTTGGGGGGGTGGGAGCCATACTTGGGGGGCTGGACCCACACTTGGGTGAGCAGGACCCACACTTGGGGGGTGGGGGCCATACTTGGGGGGCGGGACCCATAGTTGGGGGGCAGGAGCCATAGTTTGGGGCGGGGGTGACTCACGCTTGGGGATGGGGGTGACCCACACTTATGGGGTGGAATTTGGGGCGGGGGGTGACCCACACTTGTGGGGTGTAACTGGGAAGGGGGGGGGGGGCACTGACCCCATTTCAGACCACAACCCCATCGTCGTGCCCCACACGTCTGGGGCTGTGCCCCATAGAAAAGTGGGGTGACGCCATTTTAGCGGAGGGGAGGGGGGGGGGATGTCACCACTTATGGGGCACCCCCCATCTCTGCCCCCCATTTTCCAGCCCTGCCTCGAGGACTTTGTCACCCCCATCCGTATCTCCGTCACCGTCTCCCTGCCCCACGGCGACCCCCAAGGACCCCTCCTGCCCCCCAACACCCCCCCAACCTGGACCGAGGTAAGGGGCAGATCCCCGCCGTGGGGCAGGGATGTGGGTCGCGACGGAGGCGGGACGTGTCCCCCCCCGCTTCCGAAATTTACCCCGCCCCCTTTTTTTTTTTTTTTTTTTTCACCCCATAGATCCCCTTCGAGAAGAACTGTGGGGCAGACGAGGTGTGCGAGGCCGACTTGAAGGTCACGGCGTTACCGGGGGGGGGCCGGCGGTTCTGGGGGTCCCCGGCGCCGAATTTGGGGTTCGATTGGTTGTGGGGAACAACGGCGAAGACGCTTATGGGGCAGCCCTACAACTCCAGCACCCCGTAGGGCTCTCCTTGCGACGGGCGAGGGCCACCCAGGTAAGTGGGGTGCCCCACAGATCCCACCCCACACGTCCTGGCGCCGTGGGTCAGAAGGGTTCCAGGCATTCAGGCCCCACAGATCCCTGCCCCATAGATCCCGGCCCCACACGTCCTGGCGCCGTGGGTCTGAGGGGACCCAGGCATCTGGGCCCCACAGATCCCTGCCCCACAGATCCCACCCCACACGTCCTGGTGCCATGGGTCAGAAGGGTTCCAGGCATTCAGGCCCCACAGATCCCAGCCCCCACACGTCCTGGCGCCGTGGGGTCGGAAGGGACCCAGGCATTCAGGCCCCACAGATCCCTGCCCCACAGATCCCACCCCACACGTCCTGGTGCCGTGGGTTGGAAGGGTTCCAGGCATTCAGGCCCCACAGATCCCAGCCCCACACGTCCTGGAGCCGTGGGTCGGAAGGGACCCAGGCATCCGGGGCCCCCCACAGATCCCTGCCCCACAGATCCCAGCCCCACACGTCCTGGTGCCGTGGGTCGGAAGGGTTCCAGGCATTCAGGCCCCACAGATCCCTGCCCCATAGATCCCTGCCCCACATGTCCTGGAGCCGTGGGTCGGAAGGGACCCAGGCATTCAGGCCCCACAGATCCCTGCCCCACAGATCCTGGCCCCACACGTCCTGGCGCTGTGGGTCAGAAGGGTTCCAGGCATCTGGGCCCCACAGATCCCTGCCCCACACGTCCTGGCGCCGTGGGTCTGAGGGGACCCAGGCATCCCTGCCCCACAGATCCCTGCCCCACAGATCCCACCCCACACGTCCTGGTGCCGTGGGTTGGAAGGGTTCCAGGCATTCAGGCCCCACAGATCCCAGCCCCACACGTCCTGGAGCCGTGGGTCGGAAGGGACCCAGGCATTCAGGCCCCACAGATCCCTGCCCCACAGATCCCGGCCCCACACGTCCTGGCACCGTGGGTCAGAAGGGTTCCAGGCATCTGGGCCCCACAGATCCCACCCCACACGTCCTGGTGCCGTGGGTCGGAAGGGTTCCAGGCATCCGGGCCCCACGGATCCCAGCCCCACACATCCTGGCGCCGTGGGTCGGAAGGGTTTCCAGGCATCCGGGCCCCACGGATCCCAGCCCCACACGTCCTGGCGCCGTGGGTCGGAAGGGACCCAGGCATCCGGGGCCCCACGGATCCCTGCCCCACAGATCCCTGCCCCACATCTCCCCATAGGCCGCCGCCCCGGTATCCATCACCTGCTGGGACCCCGACGTTTCCGTGGGGCAGCCGTGGGGCCTGACCTGTAACATCAGCCGCCCCATCCTACGCGCCGGTTGGCAGGTGAGCTATGGGGCGGGCCGTGGTGGGGTAGCGCCGCCGTGGGGCAGGACGACCCCCCCCGGCCCCCAACCCCTGCCCCACACCAGGTGACGGTCGAGCTGACGTTCGACATCCTCCAAAACACGTCCTGGAACGAATCCGTGCGGCTGACGGCGAGCGCCAGCAGGTGGGATCTATGGGGCAGGAGGAGGCGGCGGGTTGGTTGCGGGTCGCTATGGGGCAGGATGACGTCGGCATCGCCCTCCCTGCCCCCATAGCGACAACGAGCCCCCCGCCGTTGTGGAGGACAACGCGGCCTCCTGGGTCGTCCCCGTTCGCTTCGCCCCTGGGTCTCGTCGCCACGTGGTGAGCCCCCACACATTCCTGCCCCATGGAAGCCCTTCGGGCCCCACACCTCCGGGCCCCACTGATTTCTCTGCCCCACACAGGCAAGACGACTCCACCCCCCTACCTCAATTTCACCTCCCCGCCGCCCCGAAAACAAGACCCTGCAGCATCGCTATAGGGTGAGCCCTGCCCCATAGCGCTGACCCACATCCCCCGCCCCATAGCGCTGACCCACGTCTCCGCCCCCCTTCCCCCTCGTAGCTGGAGACCATCTTGCCTCCGCCCCACGGCAGCCCCCCCCCGATGGTGACGGCCTTCGTCCTCCTGCCCCACACGCTGCCCCCACGGCGTGACGGTGGCCGACCCCCAAGTGCGAACGGTGAGCGGTTTCTGCCCCACAGCGTGCCCCACTGCGCTCCCCCCCCCAAAATATGGGGGGGGCGGCCCAACTCCTCCCCCCCAACCCCCCCCCAACTTCTCCCCTGCCCCCACAGGAGTGGGGCAGCGCCTGCGTCGCCGTGGGGCAGGAGGAGGAAGACGCCGTGGGGCGGGAGCTGCGGAGGAACATCGCTGAGGTGGGGGGGGTGCTGTGGGGCTGGGACCCACATGTTGGGGGGGGGCTATGGGGCGGGGGGGACCCCTATATTTGGGTGCTATGGGGCAGGAGGGACCATTATAGAGGTGCTATGGGGCAGAGTGACCCACATATCGGGGGGCTATGGGGTGACCCATTTATTTCGGGTGCTATGGGGCAGGCAGACCCATATATTTGGGTGCTATGGGGCAGGAGGGACCATAATAAGGGTGCTATGGGTCAGGGGGACCCACATATTGGGGGGGCTATGGGGTGACCCATTTATTCGGGTGCTATGGGGCAGGCAGACCCATATATTTGGGTGCTATGGGGCAGGAGGGACCATAATAAGGGTGCTATGGGTCAGGGGGGACCCACATATTGGGGGGGCTATGGGGTGACCCATTTATTCGGGTGCTATGGGGCAGGCAGACCCATATATTTGGGTGCTATGGGGCAGGAGGGACCATAATAAGGGTGCTATGGGTCAGGGGGACCCACATATTGGGGGGCTATGGGGTGACCCATTTATTCGGGTGCTATGGGGCAGGCAGACCCATATATTTGGGTGCTATGGGGCAGGAGGGACCATAATAAGGGTGCTATGGGTCAGGGGGGACCCACATATTGGGGGGGCTATGGGGTGACCCATTTATTCGGGTGCTATGGGGCGGGGGGACCCACATTTTGGGGGTGCTGTGGGGCAGGAGGGACCCGTTATAGAGGTGCTATGGGGCAGGGGGGACCCACATATCGGGGGGCTATGGGGCGGGGGGACCCACATTTTGGGCCGCTATGGGGCAGAAGACCCCACATCCCATCGCTGTACGTAATTGGGGGAGGGGAGAGGGTGGGGCTTGCCCCGCCCCCCCCCTTCCTCACCCCTCCCCCCCAGACTTGCTCCACCCCCCCGGCTCCGCCTCTTCCGCTGCCCCACGGCGCAACTGCCCCCCAGCTCCGCCCTCCTGCTCACCGCCGCCCTCCTGGCCCCGCCCACCATCCAGGTACCACGTGGGGAGGGGGGGGCGGGGGCTCGGAGGGAGGGTGGGGGCCGCCCCTCCCCCCCACCCCTCCTCCATTTTAACCCCTCCCCCCGCCCCTCCCCTTAGAGCCCCCGCCCCGCCCCCCGCTTTTGCTCCGCCCCTCTGGGTCGTCATCACCCCCGCCCCCGTTTCGAGGCCGCCGCCCCAATTTCTCCGCGCTCAGGTAACGGGGGGGGGGGGGGAGGGGACACCCCCACCCCTCCCCCACCCCTCCCCCTTTCTGTGACCTCTGACCCCTCCCCCGTGACCTCCAACCCCCCCTCCCCGCGACCTCGAGCCCCTCCCCGTGACCCCCGACCCC
Source organism: Gypaetus barbatus (assembly GCA_028022735.1). NCBI lineage: Eukaryota > Metazoa > Chordata > Aves > Accipitriformes > Accipitridae > Gypaetus > Gypaetus barbatus. The sequence goes on from JAQMCM010000226.1 coordinate 23,018, forward strand.
GGGTTCCCGCAGGGGGTCACGGAGGGGTGGAGCTGGTTCGCGAGGTCGACGCCCTCCCCATCTACGTGGGGGGAGGGGTGGGGGGGCTCCTCCTCCTCCTCCTCATCATCTTCGGCCTCTTTAAGGTAACCCCTCCCCCACACCCCCCGCATCTCATTAACCGGGAGGCCCCGCCCCCACTCTGGGAGGCCACGCCCCCCCCATTTTCACACCACCCCACCCCCCCCCCCCCCCAGTGCGGATTTTTCAAGAGGAATTACCGGGAGCGGCTGGATCAGGAGGGGGAGGGGCAGGAGGAGGGGGATGGGGGAGGGGGAGGGGGAGGGGCCGGGCGAGGACACGCCCCCCCCTGACCCCTCCCCCCTTTAAAGAGGGTTTTCAGCCCCTCCCCCACCCTGCTTGGAGTCCTTGGGGGCGTGGCTAGATGGGAAAGGGGGCGTGGCTAGTGAGAAAGGGGCGTGGCTGGTGAGAAAGGGGCGTGGCTATCGGGGGAAAGAGGCGCCGGTTCGAGGGGAGGGGGCGGGAGTCCCTCTAGAAGGGGGTGTGGCCCCAAAGGGGGGGGGCGTGGCCCCACGGGGAGGCGGGGTCACGGAGAAGGGGGCGTGGCCGCCAGTGGGGGGGCGTGGCTCCGGGGGGAAGGGGGCGTGGCCTCACCCCCTCAAACGCCTCCGTCCTGCTCTCCCGCCGGTGCGCGCCCAAGCCCCGCCCCTTCCGCCCCACCGCCACTTCCGGGTTCCTCCCCCCCCCCGCCCCCCAACCCGCGCTCGCGCCACAGCCGGCACTGCGCAGGCGCGGCAGGGGCGGGGCCGGGCGCTGCGCATGCGCGGGGGGGGGGGGGGGGACGACGACTACACGGGTGTGGGTGTGTGTTAACCCGAGCGCGGCACCGCGCATGCGCAGGGCGGGAGAACGAAGCCGCCGCGGCGCATGCGCGGAGCGGCGCGGTGCGCGCATGCGCAGGGTGAGGCCGCCGCGGCGTAGGGGGCGGCCGGCGGCCACCCGCGCATGCGCAGAGCGGGGAGAGGGGGTGGCGCTGCGCACTGCGCATGCGCGGAGCGGCCCGTTGCCGCCGCAACGGCTCCCCCCCCCCGGGGGGGCGTGTGGTGGGAGAGGGGGCGTGGCTTGGCGGTGAGGGCGGGGCTACGGGGAGAGGGGCGGGGCTTAGGGGGCTGGGGGGGGAATGGGGAGGGTGGGTGTACGGTAATGAGCGGGGGGATATGCTAATGAGCGCCCGTGTCTGTTAACGAGCAGGGGATATGCTAATGAGCAGAGTGGTATGCTAATGAGCGCCCCTGCCTGTTAAAGAGGGGCCTGCCAATGAGCAGCGGGATACGCTAATGAGCATTCGTGTCTGTTAATGAGCAGCGGGGCATGCTAATGAGCGTTCCTGCCTCTTCACGAGCGGCAGGGTGTGCTCATGAGCACCCCTGCCTGCTAATGAGGGGCCTGTTAATGAGCAGGGGGATATGCTAATGAGCATCCCTGCTTGTTCATGAGGCACCTGTTGATGAGGGACGTATGCTAATGAGGGGGAGGGGAGTGGTAATGCGGGGGCTCGCACTAACGAAAGCCATGGGGGGGGGGGGGGGTGTATGCTAAGGAGGAGCGGGGCGTGCTAATTAAGACTAAGACATGCTAATGAGAGGTGGAGCATGGCGATATGCAATTCATGGGGGCCGTACGGCACCAGGGGCGGAGCTTGATAAAGAGGGTGGGGCACGAGGGCACCTGCAGCCACTTTATGCTAATGAGGGGGTGGGATAAGCTAACGAGGTGAAGCGGGCCACTACTGAGGGGCCCTATGCAAATGAGCAGTGGCAGACGCTAACAAGGGGGGGCCGGGTTCCGAGCAGGCAGCTAATTACCATCGGTCCCACTAATTAGGGGGCGGGGCATGCTAACATAGGCACGTGGGGGCTGCTCATTAAGGCGCCGTTAGCACTAACGAGCCCAGGAACGGCCCCAAAGTGGTGCGGCCGCTTGGAAGCCTATACTAAGGGGGGTGTGGCGCCACGCTAATGAGGGTGTTACGCTAATGAGGGGCGTTATACTAATGATATGCTAATGAGGGCGCCGCTTATAAGGAGGGCGGTATGCTCACCCAGAGAGATAATGGGGGGGAGGGCCAAACGAACTTTGCCGGCTTAACGAGGGGGCGTGAGCCCCACCCCCGGTCAGGGAGGGGCGGGGCCTCACGGGTGACGCCAACGATGGCCACGAGATGCTAATTTATGAAAATTTATGCTCGTCCGCCCACTGCTCGGGGGTGAGGGTCCGCTGCTCCAGGGCGTGGATCCGCTCCAGCTCCTCCCCCAGCGCCTCGTTCACCAGCCTTAATTAGAGGGGGGGCGTGGCCTCATTAGGGAAGCTCCGCCCCCTCCCTAGCAAGGCCACGCCCCCCGTGGTAGCCCCGCCCTCACCGGTGCCGCTGGAGCAGCCCCTTCCCGCGGAAAATGGCCGACACCACCAGGAGCCGGAAGCTTCCGGGGCAGCGCTCGCCCGACGTCGACTCCACCTCCTGACGAAGTAATTAACACCCCCCCCTGTCAATTAACAACCCCCAGGATCAATTAACACCCCCTTGGATTAATTAGCAGCCCCCCCGCGTTAATTAACGGCCCCCGGGATCATTAACATGGCCCTGAAACTCATTAACCTCCTTCCCGGGCCTCATTAACAACCCCCGGGATTAATTAACATCCCCTCCCCGGAATTCATTAACATCCCCCCACGTTAATTAATATCCCCAGGATTAATTAACACTCTCCAGGATGAATTAACACCCCCCATGCATTAGTTAACACCCCCCCGGTTTACTCAACAACCCCCAGGATTAATTAACACCCCCCCAGGATTAAATAACACCCCAGTGCATTAACTGACACCCCCCCGAATCTCATTAACCTACCCCGTGGCGCTAATTAACCCACCCAGGGATTAATTAACACTCCCCCAGACCCCCATTAACACACACACCCCCGGCCTAATTAACCCCTCCCCGCGAGCCTCATTCACCCCCCCTCCCGGGACTAATTAACACCCCCCAAGGACTAATTAACCCCCCCAGGCACTAATTAACGCCCCGGGACTATCAAACACCGCCCCAGACCCTCATTAACCCTCCCCCGTGCCTAATTAACCCCTCCCCCCGAGGCCCATTCACCCCTTCCGGGACCTACTTAACACCTCCCAAGGACTAATTAACACCCCCAAGGACTAATTAACCCCCCCCACGCACTAATTAACCCCATCCGGACCCTCATTAACCCCCCGGGCCTCATTAACCCCTCCCCGCGCGCCTCATTCAACCCCCCGGGACTCATTAACACCCCCCCCAGCACTAATTAACACCCCCCAGGCGCTAATTAACCCCCCCAGGCGCTAATTAAGCCCCCCCGGCACTAATTAACCCCCCCCACCACATGCTCCGCCCCGAGCCGCCGCTCCAGCTTCTCCCTCAGCGCCTCCGCGCTCAGCTCCGCCATCCTCCCCGCTTCCGCCTTGCGTCACTTCCGCCCGCCCTCACTTCACCCCTACCGAGGCGGAAGCCCGCCCCCTTCCGCTCCCGAAGGGGCGAGGAGGATTATGGGTAGCGAGGCAAACCGCGCGGCCGGAAGTTAGGCGCTGGCGCCGCCGCCGTGCGCGCGGGGGATTGTGGGTAGCGAGGCAGCGCCGCCGCCGCCGCGCGCGGGGGATTGTGGGCAGCGAGGCAGCGGCCTAGCGCGGCGGGCGGCCGCCATGCGGGCCGTGTACCTCCTGCGCTCCGCCCAGCCCCGCTACCGCGGCCGCAGCTACGTGGGCTTCACGGTGGATCCCGGCCGGCGCCTGCGGCAGCACAACGGCGGGAGGAGGCGGGGCGGGGCGTGGAGAACCAGCGGCAGGGGGCCCTGGTGGGTAAACGGGACGAGAGGCGGGCGGGGGCAGAACCCGGAAGGGGCGGGGGCGGGGCGCCCCGCCCCCCTCGCTGACGTCACTTCCCGCAGGGAGATGGAGCTCTACGTCTACGGGTTTCCCTCCGATGTGGCGGCGCTGAGGGTGAGACACGCCCCCGCCTTCCTGGGCTCCGCCCCCCACCCTTTCTGGGCTCCGCCCCCCCTTTCCGCGACTCCACCCCGTCGCTGACCCCGCCCCCTCCTGACGCAGTTCGAGT
>JAQMCM010000058.1:0-26729 GCA_028022735.1 Gypaetus barbatus
ATAGGCTGCAGTGGGTAGGTGAAGAGCAGCAGCAGCTTTCAGGGCTGGCACCTTCCTTGTGGAGAAGAGGCCGGACGTATGCACTTTCGGTGAAAATGCATCTGCCCGAGAACGAGAACGATTGAGATGCTCCCAATCATCTCGCGGAAAGCACAAGATCCCAGTGCTGTTGTGGCCTGTGCAATAGGCTGCAGTGGGTAGGTGAAGAGCAGCAGCAGCTTTCAGGGCTGGCACCCTTCCTGGTGGGAGAAGAAGGCCGGACGTTTGCACTTTCGGAAAATGCATCTGCCGAGAACGAGAACGTTGAGATGCTCCATCTCTGGGAAAGCACAGATCCCCAGTGCTGTTGTGCCTGTGAATAGGCTGCAGTGGGTAGGTGAAGAGCAGCAGCAGCTTTCAGGGCTGGCACCTTCCTTGTGGGAGAAGAGGCCGGACGTTTGCACTTTCGGAAAATGCATCTGCCGAGAACGAGAACGTTGAGATGCTCCATCTCTGGGAAAGCACAGATCCCAGTGCTGTTGTGCCTGTGAATAGGTGCAGTGGGTAGGTGAAGAGCAGCAGCAGCTTCAGGGCTGGCACCTTCCTTGTGGGAGAAGAGGCCGACGTTTGCACTTTCGAAAATGCATCTGCCGAGAACGAGAACGTTGAGATGCTCCATCTCTGGGAAAGCACAGATCCCCAGTGCTGTTGTGCCTGTGAATAGGCTGCAGTGGGTAGGTGAAGAGCAGCAGCAGCTTTCAGGGCTGGCACCTTCCTTGTGGGAGAAGAGGCCGGACGTTTGCACTTTCGGAAAATGCATCTGCCGAGAACGAGAACGTTGACATGCTCCATCTCTGGGAAAGCACAGATCCCAAGTGCTATTGTGCCTGTGAATAGGCCTGCAGTGGGTAGGTGAAGAGCAGCAGCAGCTTTCAGGGCTGGCACCTCCTTGTGGGAGAAGAGCCGGTCGTTTGCACTTTCGGAAAATGCATCTGCCGAGAACGAGAACGTGAGATGCTCCATCTCTGGGAAAGCACAGATCCCCAGTGCTGTTGTGCCTGTGAATAGGCTGCAGTGGTAGGTGAAGAGCAGCAGCAGCCTTTCAGGGCTGGCACCTTCCTGGTGGGAGAAGAGGCCGGACGTTTGCACTTTCGGAAAATGCATCTGCCGAGAACGAGAACGTTGAGATGCTCCATCTCTGGGAAAGCACAGATCCCCAGTGCTGTTTGTGCCTGTGAATAGGCTGCAGTGGGTAGGTGAAGAGCAGCAGCAGCTTTCAGGGCTGGCACCTTCCTTGTGGGAGAAGAGGCCGGACGTTTGCACTTTCGGAAAAATGCATCTGCCGAGAACGAGAACGTTGAGATGCTCCATCTCTGGGAAAGCACAGATCCCCAGTGCTGTTGTGCCTGTGAATAGGCTGCAGTGGGTAGGTGAAGAGCAGCCAGCAGCTTTCAGGGCTGGCACCTTCCTTGTGGGAGAAGAGGCCGGGACGTTTGCACTTTCGGAAAAAATGCATCTGCCGAGAACGAGAACGTTGAGATGCTCCATCTCTGGGAAAGCACAGATCCCCCAGTGCTGTTGTGCCTGTGAATAGGCTGCAGTGGGTAGGTGAAGAGCAGCAGCAGCTTTCAGGGCTGGCACCTTCCTTGTGGGAGAAGAGGCCGGACGTTTGCACTTTCGGAAAAATGCATCTGCCGAGAACGAGAACGTTGAGATGCTCCATCTCTGGGAAAGCACAGATCCCCAGTGCTGTTGTGCCTGTGAATAGGCTGCAGTGGGTAGGTGAAGAGCAGCAGCAGCTTTCAGGGCTGGCACCTTCCTTGTGGGAGAAGAGGCCGGACGTTTGCACTTTCGGAAAAATGCATCTGCCGAGAACGAGAACGTTGAGATGCTCCATCTCTGGGAAAGCACAGATCCCCAGTGCTGTTGTGCCTGTGAATAGGCTGCAGTGGGTAGGTGAAGAGCAGCAGCAGCTTTCAGGCTGGCACCTCCCTGGTGGGAGAAGAGGCCGGACGTTTGCACTTTCGGAAAATGCATCTGCCGAGAACGAGAACGTTGAGATGCTCCATCTCTGGGAAAGCACAGATCCCCAGTGCTCTTGTGCCTGTGAATAGGCTGCAGTGGGTAGGTGAAGAGCAGCAGCAGCTTTCAGGGCTGGCACCTTCCCTTGTGGGAGAAGAGGCCGGATGTTTGCACTTTCGGAAAAATGCATCTGCCGAGAACGAGAACGTTGAGATGCTCCATCTCTGGGAAAGCACAGATCCCCAGTGCTGTTGTGCCTGTGAATAGGCTGCAGTGGGTAGGTGAAGAGCAGCAGCAGCTTTCAGGGCTGGCACCTTCCTGGTGGGAGAAGAGGCCGGACGTTTGCACTTTCGGAAAATGCATCTGCCGAGAACGAGAACGTTGAGATGCTCCATCTCTGGGAAAGCACAGATCCCCAGTGCTGTTGTGCCTGTGAATAGGCTGCAGTGGGTAGGTGAAGAGCAGCAGCAGCTTTCAGGGCTGGCACCTTCCCTTGTGGGAGAAGAGGCCGGACGTTTGCACTTTCGGAAAATGCATCTGCCGAGAACGAGAACGTTGAGATGCTCCATCTCTGGGAAAGCACAGATCCCCAGTGCTGTTGTGCCTGTGCATAGGCTGCAGTGGGTAGGTGAAGAGCAGCAGCAGCTTTCGGGGCTGGCACCTTCCTTGTGGGAGAAGAGGCCGGACGTTTGCACTTTCGGAAAATGCATCTGCCGAGAACGAGAACGTTGAGATGCTCCATCTCTGGGAAAGCACAGATCCCCAGTGCTGTTGTGCCTGTGAATAGGCTGCAGTGGGTAGGTGAAGAGCAGCAGCAGCTTTCAGGGCTGGCACCTTCCTGGTGGGAGAAGAGGCCGGACGTTTGCACTTTCGGAAAATGCATCTGCCCGAGAACGAGAACGTTGAGATGCTCCATCTCTGGGAAAGCACAGATCCCCAGTGCTGTTGTGCCTGTGAATAGGCTGCAGTGGGTAGGTGAAGAGCAGCAGCAGCTTTCAGGGCTGGCACCTTCCTTGTGGGAGAAGAGGCCGGACGTTTGCACTTTCGGAAAATGCATCTGCCGAGAACGAGAACGTTGAGATGCTCCATCTCTGGGAAAGCTCAGATCCCAGTGCTGTTGTGCCTGTGAATAGGCTGCAGTGGGTAGGTGAAGAGCAGCAGCAGCTTTCAGGACTGGCACCTTCCTGGTGGGAGAAGAGGCCGGACGTTTGCACTTTCGGAAAATGCATCTGCCGAGAAACGAGAACGTTGAGATGCTCCATCTCTGGGAAAGCACAGATCCCCAGTGCTGTTGTGCCTGTGAATAGGCTGCAGTGGGTAGGTGAAGAGCAAGCAGCAGCTTTCAGGGCTGGCACCTTCCTTGTGGGAGAAGAGGCCGGACGTTTGCACTTTCGGAAAAATGCATCTGCCGAGAACGAGAACGTTGAGATGCTCCATCTCTGGGAAAGCACAGATCCCCAGTGCTGTTGTGCCTGTGAATAGGCTGCAGTGGGTAGGTGAAGAGCAGCAGCAGCTTTCAGGGCTGGCACCTTCCTGGTGGGAGAAGAGGCCGGACGTTTGCACTTTCGGAAAATGCATCTGCCGAGAACGAGAACGTTGAGATGCTCCATCTCTGGAAAGCACAGATCCCCAGTGCTGTTGTGCCTGTGAATAGGCTGCAGTGGGTAGGTGAAGAGCAGCAGCAGCTTTCAGGGCTGGCACCTTCCTTGTGGGAGAAGAGGCCGGACGTTTGCAATTTCGGAAAATGCATCTGCCAGAACGAGAACGTTGAGATGCTCCATCTCTGGGAAAGCACAGATCCCAGTGCTGTTGTGCCTGTGAATAGGCTGCAGTGGGTAGGTGAAGAGCAGCAGCAGCTTTCAGGGCTGGCACCTTCCTTGTGGGAGAAGAGGCCGGACGTTTGCACTTTCGAAAAATGCATCTGCCGAGAACGAGAACGTTGAGATGCTCCATCTCTGGGAAAGCACAGATCCCCAGTGCTGTTGTGCCTGTGAATAGGCTGCAGTGGGTAGGTGAAGAGCAGCAGCAGCTTTCAGGGCTGGCACCTTCCTTGTGGGAGAAGAGGCCGGACGTTTGCACTTTCGGAAAAATGCATCTGCCGAGAACGAGAACGTTGAGATGCTCCATCCTCTGGGAAAGCACAGATCCCCAGTGCTGTTGTGCTGTGAATAGGCTGCAGTGGGTAGGTGAAGAGCAGCAGCAGCTTTCAGGGCTGGCACCTTCCTTGTGGGAGAAGAGGCCGGACGTTTGCACTTTCGGAAAATGCATCTGCCGAGAACGAGAACGTTGAGATGCTCCATCTCTGGGAAAGCACAGATCCCCAGTGCTGTTGTGCCTGTGAATAGGCTGCAGTGGGTAGGTGAAGAGCAGCAGCAGCTTTCAGGGCTGGCACCTTCCTGGTGGGAGCAGAGGCCGGACGTTTGCACTTTCGGAAAAATGCATCTGCCGAGAACGAGAACGTTGAGATGCTCCATCTCTGGAAAGCACAGATCCCCAGTGCTGTTGTGCCTGTGAATAGGCTGCAGTGGGTAGGTGAAGAGCAGCAGCAGCTTTCAGGGCTGGCACCTCCTGGTGGGAGAAAGAGGCCGGACGTTTGCACTTTCGGAAAATGCATCTGCCGAGAACGAGAACGTTGAGATGCTCCATCTCTGGGAAAGCACAGATCCCCAGTGCTCTTTGTGCCTGTGAATAGGCTGCAGTGGGTAGGTGAAGAGCAGCAGCAGCTTTCAGGGCTGGCACCTTCCTTGTGGGAGAAGAGGCCGGACGTTTGCACTTTCGGAAAAATGCATCTGCCGAGAACGAGAACGTTGAGATGCTCCATCTCTGGGAAAGCACAGATCCCCAGTGCTGTTGTGCCTGTGAATAGGCTGCAGTGGGTAGGTGAAGAGCAGCAGCAGCTTTCAGGGCTGGCACCTTCCTGGTGGGAGAAGAGGCCGGACGTTTGCACTTTCGGAAAATGCATCTGCCGAGAACGAGAACGTTGAGATGCTCCATCTCTGGGAAAGCACAGATTCCCCAGTGCTGTTGTGCCTGTGAATAGGCTGCAGTGGGTAGGTGAAGAGCAGCAGCAGCTTTCAGGGCTGGCACCTTCCTGGTGGGAGAAGAGGCCGGACGTTTGCACTTTCGGAAAATGCATCTGCCGAGAACGAGAACGTTGAGATGCTCCATCTCTGGGAAAGCACAGATCCCCAGTGCTGTTGTGCCTGTGAATAGGCTGCAGTGGGTAGGTGAAGAGCAGCAGCAGCTTTCAGGGCTGGCACCTTCCTGGTGGGAGAAGAGGCCGGACGTTTGCACTTTCGGAAAAATGCATCTGCCGAGAACGAGAACGTTGAGATGCTCCATCTCTGGGAAAGCACAGATCCCCAGTGCTCTTGTGCCTGTGAATAGGCTGCAGTGGGTAGGTGAAGAGCAGCAGCAGCTTTCAGGGCTGGCACCTTCCTTGTGGGAGGAGAGGCCGGACGTTTGCACTTTCGGAAAATGCATCTGCCGAGAACGAGAACGTTGAGATGCTCCCATCTCTGGGAAAGCACAGATCCCCAGTGCTGTTGTGCCTGTGAATAGGCTGCAGCGGGTAGGTGAAGAGCAGCAGCAGCTTTCAGGGCTGGCACCTTCCTTGTGGGAGAAGAGGCCGGGACGTTTGCACTTTCGGAAAAATGCATCTGCCGAGAACGAGAACGTTGAGATGCTCCATCTCTGGGAAAGCACAGATCCCCAGTGCTGTTGTGCCTGTGAATAGGCTGCAGTGGGTAGGTGAAGAGCAGCAGCAGCTTTCAGGGCTGGCACCTTCCTGGTGGGAGAAGAGGCCGGACGTTTGCACTTTCGGAAAAATGCATCTGCCGAGAACGAGAACGTTGAGATGCTCCATCTCTGGGAAAGCACAGATCCCCAGTGCTGTTGTGCCTGTGAATAGGCTGCAGTGGGTAGGTGAAGAGCAGCAGCAGCTTTCAGGGCTGGCACCTTCCTTGTGGGAGAAGAGGCCGGACGTTTGCACTTTCGGAAAATGCATCTGCCGAGAACGAGAACGTTGAGATGCTCCATCTCTGGGAAAGCACAGATCCCCAGTGCTGTTGTGCCTGTGAATAGGCTGCAGTGGGTAGGTGAAGAGCAGCAGCAGCTTTCAGGGCTGGCACCTTCCTGGTGGGAGCAGAGGCCGGACGTTTGCACTTTCGGAAAAAATGCATCTGCCGAGAACGAGAACGTTGAGATGCTCCATCTCTGGGAAAGCACAGATCCCCAGTGCTGTTGTGCCTGTGAATAGGCTGCAGTGGGTAGGTGAAGAGCAGCAGCAGCTTTCAGGGCTGGCACCTCCCTGGTGGGAGAAGAGGCCGGACGTTTGCACTTTCGGAAAATGCATCTGCCGAGAACGAGAACGTTGAGATGCTCCATCTCTGGGAAAGCACAGATCCCCAGTGCTCTTGTGCCTGTGAATAGGCTGCAGTGGGTAGGTGAAGAGCAGCAGCAGCTTTCAGGGCTGGCACCTTCCTTGTGGGAGAAGAGGCCGGACGTTTGCACTTTCGGAAAAATGCATCTGCCGAGAACGAGAACGTTGAGATGCTCCATCTCTGGGAAAGCACAGATCCCCAGTGCTGTTGTGCCTGTGAATAGGCTGCAGTGGGTAGGTGAAGAGCAGCAGCAGCTTTCAGGGCTGGCACCTCCTGGTGGGAGAAGAGGCCGGACGTTTGCACTTTCGGAAAAAATGCATCTGCCGAGAACGAGAACGTTGAGATGCTCCATCTCTGGGAAAGCACAGATCCCCAGTGCTGTTGTGCCTGTGAATAGGCTGCAGTGGGTAGGTGAAGAGCAGCAGCAGCTTTCAGGGCTGGCACCTTCCTGGTGGGAGAAGAGGCCGGACGTTTGCACTTTCGGAAAAATGCATCTGCCGAGAACGAGAACGTTGAGATGCTCCATCTCTGGGAAAGCACAGATCCCCAGTGCTGTTGTGCCTGTGAATAGGCTGCAGTAGGGTAGGTGAAGAGCAGCAGCAGCTTTCAGGGCTGGCACCTTCCTTGTGGAGAAGAGGCTGGACATTTGCACTTTCGGAAAATGCATCTGCCGAGAACGAGAACGTTGAGATGCTCCATCTCTGGGAAAGCACAGATCCCCAGTGCTGTTGTGCCTGTGAATAGGCTGCAGTGGGTAGGTGAAGAGCAGCAGCAGCTTTCAGGGCTGGCACCTTCCTTGTGGGAGAAGAGGCTGGACGTTTGCACTTTCGGAAAATGCATCTGCCGAGAACGAGAACGTTGAGATGCTCCATCTCTGGGAAAGCCCAGATCCCCAGTGCTGTTGTGCCTGTGAATAGGCTGCAGTGGGTAGGTGAAGAGCAGCAGCAGCTTTCAGGGGCTGGCACCTTCCTTGTGGGAGAAGAGGCCGGACGTTTGCACTTTCGGAAAAATGCATCTGCCGAGAACGAGAACGTTGAGATGCTCCATCTCTGGGAAAGCACAGATCCCCAGTGCTGTTGTGCCTGTGAATAGGCTGCAGTGGGTAGGTGAAGAGCAGCAGCAGCTTTCAGGGCTGGCACCTTCCTGGTGGGAGAAGAGGCCGGACGTTTGCACGTTTCGGAAAAATGCATCTGCCGAGAACGAGAACGTTGAGATGCTCCATCTCTGGGAAAGCACAGATCCCCAGTGCTGTTGTGCCTGTGAATAGGCTGCAGTGGGTAGGTGAAGAGCAGCAGCAGCTTTCAGGGCTGGCACCTTCCTGGTGGGAGAAGAGGCCGGACGTTTGCACTTTCGGAAAATGCATCTGCCGAGAACGAGAACGTTGAGATGCTCCATCTCTGGGAAAGCACAGATCCCCAGTGCTGTTGTGCCTGTGAATAGGCTGCAGTGGGTAGGTGAAGAGCAGCAGCAGCTTTCAGGGCTGGCACCTTCCTTGTGGGAGAAGAGGCCGGACGTTTTGCACTTTCGGAAAAATGCATCTGCCCGAGAACGAGAACGTTGAGATGCTCCATCTCTGGGAAAGCACAGATCCCCAGTGCTGTTGTGCCTGTGAATAGGCTGCAGTGGGTAGGTGAAGAGCAGCAGCAGCTTTCAGGGCTGGCACCTTCCTTGTGGGAGAAGAGGCCGGACGTTTGCACTTTCGGAAAATGCATCTGCCGAGAACGAGAACGTTGAGATGCTCCATCTCTGGGAAAGCACAGATCCCCAGTGCTGTTGTGCCTGTGAATAGGCTGCAGTGGGTAGGTGAAGAGCAGCAGCAGCTTTCAGGGCTGGCACCTTCCTTGTGGGAGAAGAGGCCGGACGTTTTGCACTTTCGGAAAATGCATCTGCCGAGAACGAGAACGTTGAGATGCTCCATCTCTGGGAAAAGCACAGATCCCCAGTGCTGTTGTGCCTGTGAATAGGCTGCAGTGGGTAGGTGAAGAGCAGCAGCAGCTTTCAGGGCTGGCACCTTCCTTGTGGGAGAAGAGGCCGGACGTTTGCACTTTCGGAAAATGCATCTGCCGAGAACGAGAACGTTGAGATGCTCCATCTCTGGAAAGCTCAGATCCCCAGTGCTGTTGTGCCTGTGAATAGGCTGCAGTGGGTAGGTGAAGAGCAGCAGCAGCTTTCAGGGCTGGCACCTACCTTGTGGGAGAAGAGGCTGGACGTTTGCACTTTCGGAAAAATGCATCTGCCGAGAACGAGAACGTTGAGATGCTCCATCTCTGGGAAAGCACAGATCCCCCAGTGCTCTTGTGCCTGTGAATAGGCTGCAGTGGGTAGGTGAAGAGCAGCAGCAGCTTTCAGGGCTGGCACCTTCCTTGTGGGAGAAGAGGCCGGACGTTTGCACTTTCGGAAAATGCATCTGCCGAGAACGAGAACGTTGAGATGCTCCATCTCTGGGAAAGCCCAGATCCCCAGTGCTCTTTGTGCCTGTGAATAGGCTGCAGTGGGTAGGTGAAGAGCAGCAGCAGCTTTCAGGGCTGGCACTTCCTGGTGGAGAAGAGGCGGACGTTTGCACTTTCGGAAAATGCATCTGCCGAGAACGAGAACGTTGAGATGCTCCATCTCTGGGAAAGCACAGATCCCCAGTGCTGTTGTGCCTGTGAATAGGCTGCAGTGGGTAGGTGAAGAGCAGCAGCAGCTTTCAGGGCTGGCACCTTCCTTGTGGGAGAAGAGGCCGGACGTTTGCACTTTCGGAAAATGCATCTGCCGAGAACGAGAACGTTGAGATGCTCCATCTCTGGGAAAGCACAGATCCCCAGTGCTGTTGTGCCTGTGAATAGGCTGCAGTGGGTAGGTGAAGAGCAGCAGCAGCTTTCAGGGCTGGCACCTTCCTGGTGGGAGAAGAGGCCGGACGTTTGCACTTTCGGAAAATGCATCTGCCAAGAACGAGAACGTTGAGATGCTCCATCTCTGGGAAAGCACAGATCCCCAGTGCTGTTGTGCCTGTGAATAGGCTGCAGTGGGTAGGTGAAGAGCAGCAGCAGCTTTCAGGGCTGGCACCTTCCTGGTGGGAGAAGAGGCCGGACGTTTGCACTTTCGGAAAATGCATCTGCCGAGAACGAGAACGTTGAGATGCTCCATCTCTGGGAAAGCACAGATCCCCAGTGCTGTTGTGCCTGTGAATAGGCGGCAGTGGGTAGGTGAAGAGCAGCAGCAGCTTTCAGGGCTGGCACCTTCCTTGTGGGAGAAGAGGCCGGACCGTTTGCACTTTCGGAAAATGCATCTGCCGAGAACGAGAACGTTGAGATGCTCCATCTCTGGGAAAGCACAGATCCCCAGTGCTGTTGTGCCTGTGAATAGGCTGCAGTGGGTAGGTGAAGAGCAGCAGCAGCTTTCAGGGCTGGCACCTTCCTTGTGGGAGAAGAGGCCGGACGTTTGCACTTTCGGAAAAATGCATCTGCCGAGAACGAGAACGTTGAGATGCTCCATCTCTGGGAAAGCACAGATCCCCAGTGCTGTTGTGCCTGTGAATAGGCTGCAGTGGGTAGGTGAAGAGCAGCAGCAGCTTTCAGGGCTGGCACCTTCCTGGTGGGAGAAGAGGCCGGACGTTTGCACTTTCGGAAAAATGCATCTGCCGAGAACGAGAACGTTGAGATGCTCCATCTCTGGGAAAGCACAGATCCCCAGTGCTGTTGTGCCTGTGAATAGGCTGCAGTGGGTAGGTGAAGAGCAGCAGCAGCTTTCAGGGCTGGCACCTTCCTGGTGGGAGAAGAGGCCGGACGTTTGCACTTTCGGAAAATGCATCTGCCGAGAACGAGAACGTTGAGATGCTCCATCTCTGGGAAAGCACAGATCCCCAGTGCTGTTGTGCCTGTGAATAGGCTGCAGTGGGTAGGTGAAGAGCAGCAGCAGCTTTCAGGGCTGGCACCTTCCTGGTGGGAGCAGAGGCCGGGACGTTTGCACTTTCGGAAAATGCATCTGCCGAGAACGAGAACGTTGAGATGCTCCATCTCTGGGAAAGCACAGATCCCCAGTGCTGTTGTGCCTGTGAATAGGCTGCAGTGGGTAGGTGAGAGCAGCAGCAGCTTTCAGGGCTGGCACCTTCCTTGTGGGAGAAGAGGCCGGACGTTTGCACTTTCGGAAAAATGCATCTGCCGAGAACGAGAACGTTGAGATGCTCCATCTCTGGAAAGCACAGATCCCAGTGCTGTTGTGCCTGTGTGCAGTGGGTAGGTGAAGAGCAGCAGCAGCTTTCAGGGCTGGCACCTTCCTGGTGGGAGAAGAGGCCGGACGTTTGCACTTTCGGAAAATGCATCTGCCGAGAACGAGAACGTTGAGATGCTCCATCTCTGGGAAAGCACAGATCCCCAGTGCTGTTTTGCCTGTGAATAGGCTGCAGTGGGTAGGTGAAGAGCAGCAGCAGCTTTCAGGGCTGGCACCTTCCTGGTGGGAGCAGAGGCCGGACGTTTGCACTTTCGGAAAAATGCATCTGCCGAGAACGAGAACGTTGAGATGCTCCATCTCTGGGAAAGCACAGATCCCCAGTGCTGTTGTGCCTGTGAATAGGCTGCAGTGGGTAGGTGAAGAGCAGCAGCAGCTTTCAGGGCTGGCACCTCCCTGGTGGGAGAAGAGGCCGGACGTTTGCACTTTCGGAAAATGCATCTGCCGAGAACGAGAACGTTGAGATGCTCCATCTCTGGGAAAGCACAGATCCCCAGTGCTCTTGTGCCTGTGAATAGGCTGCAGTGGGTAGGTGAAGAGCAGCAGCAGCTTTCAGGGCTGGCACCTTCCTGGTGGGAGAAGAGGCCGGACGTTTGCACTTTCAGAAAAATGCATCTGCCGAGAACGAGAACGTTGAGATGCTCCATCTCTGGGAAAGCACAGATCCCCAGTGCTGTTGTGCCTGTGAATAGGCTGCAGTGGGTAGGTGAAGAGCAGCAGCAGCTTTCAGGGCTGGCACCTTCCTTGTGGGAGAAGAGGCCGGACGTTTGCACTTTCGGAAAAATGCATCTGCCGAGAACGAGAACGTTGAGATGCTCCATCTCTGGGAAAGCACAGATCCCCAGTGCTGTTGTGCCTGTGAATAGGCTGCAGTGGGTAGGTGAAGAGCAGCAGCAGCTTTCAGGGCTGGCACCTTCCTGGTGGGAGAAGAGGCCGGACGTTTGCACTTTCGGAAAATGCATCTGCCGAGAACGAGAACGTTGAGATGCTCCATCTCTGGGAAAGCACAGATCCCCAGTGCTGTTGTGCCTGTGAATAGGCTGCAGTGGGTAGGTGAAGAGCAGCAGCAGCTTTCAGGGCTGGCACCTTCCTGGTGGGAGAAGAGGCCGGACGTTTGCACTTTCGGAAAATGCATCTGCCGAGAACGAGAACGTTGAGATGCTCCATCTCTGGGAAAGCACAGATCCCCAGTGCTGTTGTGCCTGTGAATAGGCTGCAGTGGGTAGGTGAAGAGCAGCAGCAGCTTTCAGGGCTGGCACCTTCCTGGTGGGAGAAGAGGCCGGACGTTTGCACTTTCGGAAAATGCATCTGCCGAGAACGAGAACGTTGAGATGCTCCATCTCTGGGAAAGCCCAGATCCCCAGTGCTGTTGTGCCTGTGAATAGGCTGCAGTGGGTAGGTGAAGAGCAGCAGCAGCTTTCAGGGCTGGCACCTTCCTTGTGGGAGAAGAGGCTGGACGTTTGCACTTTCGGAAAATGCATCTGCCGAGAACGAGAACGTTGAGATGCTCCATCTCTGGGAAAGCCCAGATCCCCAGTGCTGTTGTGCCTGTGAATAGGCTGCAGTGGGTAGGTGAAGAGCAGCAGCAGCTTTCAGGGCTGGCACCTTCCTTGTGGGAGAAGAGGCCGGACGTTTGCACTTTCGGAAAATGCATCTGCCGAGAACGAGAACGTTGAGATGCTCCATCTCTGGGAAAGCTCAGATCCCCAGTGCTGTTGTGCCTGTGAATAGGCTGCAGTGGGTAGGTGAAGAGCAGCAGCAGTTTTCAGGGCTGGCACCTTCCTTGTGGGAGAAGAGGCCGGACGTTTGCACTTTCGGAAAATGCATCTGCCGAGAACGAGAACGTTGAGATGCTCCATCTCTGGGAAAGCACAGATCCCCAGTGCTGTTGTGCCTGTGAATAGGCTGCAGTGGGTAGGTGAAGAGCAGCAGCAGCTTTCAGGGCTGGCACCTTCCTGGTGGGAGAAGAGGCCGGACGTTTGCACTTTCGGAAAATGCATCTGCCGAGAACGAGAACGTTGAGATGCTCCATCTCTGGGAAAGCACAGATCCCCAGTGCTGTTGTGCCTGTGAATAGGCTGCAGTGGGTAGGTGAAGAGCAGCAGCAGCTTTCAGGGCTGGCACCTTCCTTGTGGGAGAAGAGGCTGGACGTTTGCACTTTCGGAAAATGCATCTGCCGAGAACGAGAACGTTGAGATGCTCCATCTCTGGGAAAGCACAGATCCCCAGTGCTGTTGTGCCTGTGAATAGGCTGCAGTGGGTAGGTGAAGAGCAGCAGCAGCTTTCAGGGCTGGCACCTTCCTTGTGGGAGAAGAGGCCGGACGTTTGCACTTTCGAAAAATGCATCTGCCGAGAACGAGAACGTTGAGATGCTCCATCTCTGGGAAAGCACAGATCCCCAGTGCTGTTGTGCCTGTGAATAGGCTGCAGTGGGTAGGTGAAGAGCAGCAGCAGCTTTCAGGGCTGGCACCTTCCTTGTGGGAGAAGAGGCCGGACGTTTGCACTTTCGGAAAATGCATCTGCCGAGAAAAAGAACGTTGAGATGCTCCATCTCTGGGAAAGCACAGATCCCCAGTGCTGTTGTGCCTGTGAATAGGCTGCAGTGGGTAGGTGAAGAGCAGCAGCAGCTTTCAGGGCTGGCACCTTCCTGGTGGGAGAAGAGGCCGGACGTTTGCACTTTCGGAAAATGCATCTGCCGAGAACGAGAACGTTGAGATGCTCCATCTCTGGGAAAGCTCAGATCCCCAGTGCTGTTGTGCCTGTGAATAGGCTGCAGTGGGTAGGTGAAGAGCAGCAGCAGCTTTCAGGGCTGGCACCTTCCTTGTGGGAGAAGATGCCGGACGTTTGCACTTTCGGAAAATGCATCTGCCGAGAACGAGAACGTTGAGATGCTCCATCTCTGGGAAAGCACAGATCCCCAGTGCTGTTGTGCCTGTGAATAGGCTGCAGTGGGTAGGTGAAGAGCAGCAGCAGCTTTCAGGGCTGGCACCTTCCTGGTGGGAGAAGAGGCCGGACGTTTGCACTTTCGGAAAATGCATCTGCCGAGAACGAGAACGTTGAGATGCTCCATCTCTGGGAAAGCACAGATCCCCAGTGCTCTTGTGCCTGTGAATAGGCTGCAGTGGGTAGGTGAAGAGCAGCAGCAGCTTTCAGGGCTGGCACCTTCCTTGTGGGAGAAGAGGCTGGACGTTTGCACTTTCGGAAAATGCATCTGCCGAGAACGAGAACGTTGAGATGCTCCATCTCTGGGAAAGCACAGATCCCCAGTGCTGTTGTGCCTGTGAATAGGCTGCAGTGGGTAGGTGAAGAGCAGCAGCAGCTTTCAGGGCTGGCACCTTCCTTGTGGGAGAAGAGGCCGGACGTTTGCACTTTCGAAAAATGCATCTGCCGAGAACGAGAACGTTGAGATGCTCCATCTCTGGGAAAGCACAGATCCCCAGTGCTGTTGTGCCTGTGAATAGGCTGCAGTGGGTAGGTGAAGAGCAGCAGCAGCTTTCAGGGCTGGCACCTTCCTGGTGGGAGAAGAGGCCGGACGTTTGCACTTTCGGAAAATGCATCTGCCGAGAAAAAGAACGTTGAGATGCTCCATCTCTGGGAAAGCACAGATCCCCAGTGCTGTTGTGCCTGTGAATAGGCTGCAGTGGGTAGGTGAAGAGCAGCAGCAGCTTTCAGGGCTGGCACCTTCCTGGTGGGAGAAGAGGCCGGACGTTTGCACTTTCGGAAAATGCATCTGCCGAGAACGAGAACGTTGAGATGCTCCATCTCTGGGAAAGCACAGATCCCCAGTGCTGTTGTGCCTGTGAATAGGCTGCAGTGGGTAGGTGAAGAGCAGCAGCAGCTTTCAGGGCTGGCACCTTCCTTGTGGGAGAAGAGGCCGGACGTTTGCACTTTCGGAAAATTCATCTGCCGAGAACGAGAACGTTGAGATGCTCCATATCTGGGAAAGCACAGATCCCCAGTGCTGTTGTGCCTGTGAATAGGCTGCAGTGGGTAGGTGAAGAGCAGCAGCAGCTTTCAGGGCTGGCACCTTCCTGGTGGGAGCAGAGGCCGGACGTTTGCACTTTCGGAAATATGCATCTGCCGAGAACGAGAACGTTGAGATGCTCCATCTCTGGGAAAGCACAGATCCCCAGTGCTGTTGTGCCTGTGAATAGGCTGCAGTGGGTAGGTGAAGAGCAGCAGCAGCTTTCGGGGCTGGCACCTTCCTGGTGGGAGAAGAGGCCGGACGTTTGCACTTTCGGAAAATGCATCTGCCGAGAACGAGAACGTTGAGATGCTCCATCTCTGGGAAAGCACAGATCCCCAGTGCTGTTGTGCCTGTGAATAGGCTGCAGTGGGTAGGTGAAGAGCAGCAGCAGCTTTCAGGGCTGGCACCTTCCTGGTGGGAGAAGAGGCCGGACGTTTGCACTTTCGGAAAAATGCATCTGCCGAGAACGAGAACGTTGAGATGCTCCATCTCTGGGAAAGCTCAGATCCCCAGTGCTGTTGTGCCTGTGAATAGGCTGCAGTGGGTAGGTGAAGAGCAGCAGCAGCTTTCAGGGCTGGCACCTTCCTTGTGGGAGAAGAGGCCGGACGTTTGCACTTTCGGAAAAATGCATCTGCCGAGAACGAGAACGTTGAGATGCTCCATCTCTGGGAAAGCACAGATCCCCAGTGCTGTTGTGCCTGTGAATAGGCTGCAGTGGGTAGGTGAAGAGCAGCAGCAGCTTTCAGGGCTGGCACCTTCCTTGTGGGAGAAGAGGCTGGACATTTGCACTTTCGGAAAATGCATCTGCCGAGAACGAGAACGTTGAGATGCTCCATCTCTGGGAAAGCACAGATCCCCAGTGCTGTTGTGCC
The DNA here is from genome assembly GCA_028022735.1 of Gypaetus barbatus. Lineage (NCBI taxonomy): Eukaryota > Metazoa > Chordata > Aves > Accipitriformes > Accipitridae > Gypaetus > Gypaetus barbatus. The sequence goes on from JAQMCM010000058.1 coordinate 15,432, forward strand.
TGTGAATAGGCTGCAGTGGGTAGGTGAAGAGCAGCAGCAGCTTTCAGGGCTGGCACCTTCCTTGTGGGAGAAGAGGCCGGACGTTTGCACTTTCGGAAAATGCATCTGCCGAGAACGAGAACGTTGAGATGCTCCATCTCTGGGAAAGCACAGATCCCCAGTGCTGTTGTGCCTGTGAATAGGCTGCAGTGGGTAGGTGAAGAGCAGCAGCAGCTTTCAGGGCTGGCACCTTCCTTGTGGGAGAAGAGGCCGGACGTTTGCACTTTCGGAAAATGCATCTGCCGAGAACGAGAACGTTGAGATGCTCCATCTCTGGGAAAGCACAGATCCCCAGTGCTGTTGTGCCTGTGAATAGGCTGCAGTGGGTAGGTGAAGAGCAGCAGCAGTTTTCAGGGCTGGCACCTTCCTGGTGGGAGCAGAGGCCGGACGTTTGCACTTTCGGAAAAATGCATCTGCCGAGAACGAGAACGTTGAGATGCTCCATCTCTGGGAAAGCACAGATCCCCAGTGCTGTTGTGCCTGTGAATAGGCTGCAGTGGGTAGGTGAAGAGCAGCAGCAGCTTTCAGGGCTGGCACCTCCCTGGTGGGAGAAGAGGCCGGACGTTTGCACTTTCGGAAAATGCATCTGCCGAGAACGAGAACGTTGAGATGCTCCATCTCTGGGAAAGCACAGATCCCCAGTGCTCTTGTGCCTGTGAATAGGCTGCAGTGGGTAGGTGAAGAGCAGCAGCAGCTTTCAGGGCTGGCACCTTCCTTGTGGGAGAAGAGGCCGGACGTTTGCACTTTCGGAAAATGCATCTGCCGAGAACGAGAACGTTGAGATGCTCCATCTCTGGGAAAGCACAGATCCCCAGTGCTGTTGTGCCTGTGAATAGGCTGCAGTGGGTAGGTGAAGAGCAGCAGCAGCTTTCAGGGCTGGCACCTTCCTTGTGGGAGAAGAGGCCGGACGTTTGCACTTTCGGAAAAATGCATCTGCCGAGAACGAGAACGTTGAGATGCTCCATCTCTGGGAAAGCACAGATCCACAGTGCTCTTGTGCCTGTGAATAGGCTGCAGTGGGTAGGTGAAGAGCAGCAGCAGCTTTCAGGGCTGGCACCTTCCTTGTGGGAGAAGAGGCCGGACGTTTGCACTTTCGGAAAAATGCATCTGCCGAGAACGAGAACGTTGAGATGCTCCATCTCTGGGAAAGCACAGATCCCCAGTGCTGTTGTGCCTGTGAATAGGCTGCAGTGGGTAGGTGAAGAGCAGCAGCGGCTTTCATGGCTGGCACCTTCCTGGTGGGAGAAGAGGCCGGACGTTTGCACTTTCGGAAAATGCATCTGCCGAGAACGAGAACGTTGAGATGCTCCATCTCTGGGAAAGCACAGATCCCCAGTGCTGTTGTGCCTGTGAATAGGCTGCAGTGGGTAGGTGAAGAGCAGCAGCAGCTTTCAGGGCTGGCACCTTCCTTGTGGGAGAAGAGGCCGGACGTTTGCACTTTCGGAAAAATGCATCTGCCGAGAACGAGAACGTTGAGATGCTCCATCTCTGGGAAAGCACAGATCCCCAGTGCTGTTGTGCCTGTGAATAGGCTGCAGTGGGTAGGTGAAGAGCAGCAGCAGCTTTCGGGTCTGGCACCTTCCTGGTGGGAGAAGAGGCCGGACGTTTGCACTTTCGGAAAATGCATCTGCCGAGAACGAGAACGTTGAGATGCTCCATCTCTGGGAAAGCACAGATCCCCAGTGCTGTTGTGCCTGTGAATAGGCTGCAGCGGGTAGGTGAAGAGCAGCAGCAGCTTTCAGGGCTGGCACCTTCCTTGTGGGAGAAGAGGCCGGACGTTTGCACTTTCGGAAAATGCATCTGCCGAGAACGAGAACGTTGAGATGCTCCATCTCTGGGAAAGCACAGATCCCCAGTGCTGTTGTGCCTGTGAATAGGCTGCAGTAGGTAGGTGAAGAGCAGCAGCAGCTTTCAGGGCTGGCACCTTCCTTGTGGGAGAAGAGGCCGGACGTTTGCACTTTCGGAAAAATGCATCTGCTGAGAACGAGAACGTTGAGATGCTCCATCTCTGGGAAAGCACAGATCCCCAGTGCTGTTGTGCCTGTGAATAGGCTGCAGTGGGTAGGTGAAGAGCAGCAGCAGTTTTCAGGGCTGGCACCTTCCTGGTGGGAGAAGAGGCCGGACGTTTGCACTTTCGGAAAATGCATCTGCCGAGAACGAGAACGTTGAGATGCTCCATCTCTGGGAAAGCACAGATCCCCAGTGCTGTTGTGCCTGTGAATAGGCTGCAGTGGGTAGGTGAAGAGCAGCAGCAGCTTTCAGGGCTGGCACCTTCCTGGTGGGAGAAGAGGCCGGACGTTTGCACTTTCGGAAAATTCATCTGCCGAGAACGAGAACGTTGAGATGCTCCATCTCAGGGAAAGCCCAGATCCCCAGTGCTGTTGTGCCTGTGAATAGGCTGCAGTGGGTAGGTGAAGAGCAGCAGCAGCTTTCAGGGCTGGCACCTTCCTTGTGGGAGAAGAGGCCGGACGTTTGCACTTTCGGAAAAATGCATCTGCCGAGAACGAGAACGTTGAGATGCTCCATCTCTGGGAAAGCACAGATCCCCAGTGCTGTTGTGCCTGTGAATAGGCTGCAGTGGGTAGGTGAAGAGCAGCAGCAGCTTTCAGGGCTGGCACCTTCCTTGTGGGAGAAGAGGTAGGACGTTTGCACTTTCGGAAAATGCATCTGCCGAGAACGAGAACGTTGAGATGCTCCATCTCTGGGAAAGCACAGATCCCCAGTGCTGTTGTGCCTGTGAATAGGCTGCAGTGGGTAGGTGAAGAGCAGCAGCAGCTTTCAGGGCTGGCACCTTCCTGGTGGGAGAAGAGGCCGGACGTTTGCACTTTCGGAAAAAATGCATCTGCCGAGAACGAGAACGTTGAGATGCTCCATCTCTGGGAAAGCTCAGATCCCCAGTGCTGTTGTGCCTGTGAATAGGCTGCAGTGGGTAGGTGAAGAGCAGCAGCAGCTTTCAGGGCTGGCACCTTCCTTGTGGGAGAAGAGGCCGGACGTTTGCACTTTCGGAAAATGCATCTGCCGAGAACGAGAACGTTGAGATGCTCCATCTCTGGGAAAGCACAGATCCCCAGTGCTGTTGTGCCTGTGAATAGGCTGCAGTGGGTAGGTGAAGAGCAGCAGCAGCTTTCAGGGCTGGCACCTTCCTGGTGGGAGAAGAGGCCGGACGTTTGCACTTTGGGAAAATGCATCTGCCGAGAACGAGAACGTTGAGATGCTCCATCTCTGGGAAAGCACAGATCCCCAGTGCTGTTGTGCCTGTGAATAGGCTGCAGTGGGTAGGTGAAGAGCAGCAGCAGCTTTCAGGGCTGGCACCTTCCTTGTGGGAGAAGAGGCCGGACGTTTGCACTTTCGGAAAAATGCATCTGCCGAGAACGAGAACGTTGAGATGCTCCATCTCTGGGAAAGCACAGATCCCCAGTGCTGTTGTGCCTGTGAATAGGCTGCAGTGGGTAGGTGAAGAGCAGCAGCAGTTTTCAGGGCTGGCACCTTCCTTGTGGGAGAAGAGGCCGGACGTTTGCACTTTGGGAAAATGCATCTGCCGAGAACGAGAACGTTGAGATGCTCCATCTCTGGGAAAGCACAGATCCCCAGTGCTGTTGTGCCTGTGACTAGGCTGCAGTGGGTAGGTGAAGAGCAGCAGCAGCTTTCAGGGCTGGCACCTTCCTTGTGGGAGAAGAGGCCGGACGTTTGCACTTTCGGAAAAATGCATCTGCCGAGAACGAGAACGTTGAGATGCTCCATCTCTGGGAAAGCACAGATCCCCAGTGCTGTTGTGCCTGTGAATAGGCTGCAGTGGGTAGGTGAAGAGCAGCAGCAGCTTTCGGGGCTGGCACCTTCCTTGTGGGAGAAGAGGCCGGACGTTTGCACTTTCGGAAAATGCATCTGCCGAGAACGAGAACGTTGAGATGCTCCATCTCTGGGAAAGCACAGATCCCCAGTGCTGTTGTGCCTGTGAATAGGCTGCAGTGGGTAGGTGAAGAGCAGCAGCAGCTTTCGGGGCTGGCACCTTCCTGGTGGGAGAAGAGGCCGGACGTTTGCACTTTCGGAAAATGCATCTGCCGAGAACGAGAACGTTGAGATGCTCCATCTCTGGGAAAGCACAGATCCCCAGTGCTGTTGTGCCTGTGAATAGGCTGCAGTGGGTAGGTGAAGAGCAGCAGCAGCTTTCAGGGCTGGCACCTTCCTTGTGGGAGAAGAGGCCGGACGTTTGCACTTTCGGAAAATTCATCTGCCGAGAACGAGAACGTTGAGATGCTCCATCTCAGGGAAAGCCCAGATCCCCAGTGCTGTTGTGCCTGTGAATAGGCTGCAGTGGGTAGGTGAAGAGCAGCAGCAGCTTTCAGGGCTGGCACCTTCCTTGTGGGAGAAGAGGCCGGACGTTTGCACTTTCGGAAAAATGCATCTGCCGAGAACGAGAACGTTGAGATGCTCCATCTCTGGGAAAGCACAGATCCCCAGTGCTGTTGTGCCTGTGAATAGGCTGCAGTGGGTAGGTGAAGAGCAGCAGCAGTTTTCAGGGCTGGCACCTTCCTGGTGGGAGAAGAGGCCGGACGTTTGCACTTTCGGAAAATGCATCTGCCGAGAACGAGAACGTTGAGATGCTCCATCTCTGGGAAAGCACAGATCCCCAGTGCTGTTGTGCCTGTGAATAGGCTGCAGTGGGTAGGTGAAGAGCAGCAGCAGCTTTCAGGGCTGGCACCTTCCTGGTGGGAGAAGAGGCCGGACGTTTGCACTTTCGGAAAATTCATCTGCCGAGAACGAGAACGTTGAGATGCTCCATCTCAGGGAAAGCACAGATCCCCAGTGCTGTTGTGCCTGTGAATAGGCTGCAGTGGGTAGGTGAAGAGCAGCAGCAGCTTTCAGGGCTGGCACCTTCCTTGTGGGAGAAGAGGCCGGACGTTTGCACTTTCGGAAAAATGCATCTGCCGAGAACGAGAACGTTGAGATGCTCCATCTCTGGGAAAGCACAGATCCCCAGTGCTGTTGTGCCTGTGAATAGGCTGCAGTGGGTAGGTGAAGAGCAGCAGCAGCTTTCAGGGCTGGCACCTTCCTTGTGGGAGAAGAGGTAGGACGTTTGCACTTTCGGAAAATGCATCTGCCGAGAACGAGAACGTTGAGATGCTCCATCTCTGGGAAAGCACAGATCCCCAGTGCTGTTGTGCCTGTGAATAGGCTGCAGTGGGTAGGTGAAGAGCAGCAGCAGCTTTCAGGGCTGGCACCTTCCTGGTGGGAGAAGAGGCCGGACGTTTGCACTTTCGGAAAAAATGCATCTGCCGAGAACGAGAACGTTGAGATGCTCCATCTCTGGGAAAGCTCAGATCCCCAGTGCTGTTGTGCCTGTGAATAGGCTGCAGTGGGTAGGTGAAGAGCAGCAGCAGCTTTCAGGGCTGGCACCTTCCTTGTGGGAGAAGAGGCCGGACGTTTGCACTTTCGGAAAATGCATCTGCCGAGAACGAGAACGTTGAGATGCTCCATCTCTGGGAAAGCACAGATCCCCAGTGCTGTTGTGCCTGTGAATAGGCTGCAGTGGGTAGGTGAAGAGCAGCAGCAGCTTTCAGGGCTGGCACCTTCCTGGTGGGAGAAGAGGCCGGACGTTTGCACTTTGGGAAAATGCATCTGCCGAGAACGAGAACGTTGAGATGCTCCATCTCTGGGAAAGCACAGATCCCCAGTGCTGTTGTGCCTGTGAATAGGCTGCAGTGGGTAGGTGAAGAGCAGCAGCAGCTTTCAGGGCTGGCACCTTCCTTGTGGGAGAAGAGGCCGGACGTTTGCACTTTCGGAAAAATGCATCTGCCGAGAACGAGAACGTTGAGATGCTCCATCTCTGGGAAAGCACAGATCCCCAGTGCTGTTGTGCCTGTGAATAGGCTGCAGTGGGTAGGTGAAGAGCAGCAGCAGCTTTCAGGGCTGGCACCTTCCTTGTGGGAGAAGAGGCCGGACGTTTGCACTTTGGGAAAATGCATCTGCCGAGAACGAGAACGTTGAGATGCTCCATCTCTGGGAAAGCACAGATCCCCAGTGCTGTTGTGCCTGTGACTAGGCTGCAGTGGGTAGGTGAAGAGCAGCAGCAGCTTTCAGGGCTGGCACCTTCCTTGTGGGAGAAGAGGCCGGACGTTTGCACTTTCGGAAAAATGCATCTGCCGAGAACGAGAACGTTGAGATGCTCCATCTCTGGGAAAGCACAGATCCCCAGTGCTGTTGTGCCTGTGAATAGGCTGCAGTGGGTAGGTGAAGAGCAGCAGCAGCTTTCGGGGCTGGCACCTTCCTGGTGGGAGAAGAGGCCGGACGTTTGCACTTTCGGAAAATGCATCTGCCGAGAACGAGAACGTTGAGATGCTCCATCTCTGGGAAAGCACAGATCCCCAGTGCTGTTGTGCCTGTGAATAGGCTGCAGTGGGTAGGTGAAGAGCAGCAGCAGCTTTCGGGGCTGGCACCTTCCTGGTGGGAGAAGAGGCCGGACGTTTGCACTTTCGGAAAATGCATCTGCCGAGAACGAGAACGTTGAGATGCTCCATCTCTGGGAAAGCACAGATCCCCAGTGCTGTTGTGCCTGTGAATAGGCTGCAGTGGGTAGGTGAAGAGCAGCAGCAGCTTTCAGGGCTGGCACCTTCCTTGTGGGAGAAGAGGCCGGACGTTTGCACTTTCGGAAAATTCATCTGCCGAGAACGAGAACGTTGAGATGCTCCATCTCAGGGAAAGCCCAGATCCCCAGTGCTGTTGTGCCTGTGAATAGGCTGCAGTGGGTAGGTGAAGAGCAGCAGCAGCTTTCAGGGCTGGCACCTTCCTTGTGGGAGAAGAGGCCGGACGTTTGCACTTTCGGAAAAATGCATCTGCCGAGAACGAGAACGTTGAGATGCTCCATCTCTGGGAAAGCACAGATCCCCAGTGCTGTTGTGCCTGTGAATAGGCTGCAGTGGGTAGGTGAAGAGCAGCAGCAGCTTTCAGGGCTGGCACCTTCCTTGTGGGAGAAGAGGTAGGACGTTTGCACTTTCGGAAAATGCATCTGCCGAGAACGAGAACGTTGAGATGCTCCATCTCTGGGAAAGCACAGATCCCCAGTGCTGTTGTGCCTGTGAATAGGCTGCAGTGGGTAGGTGAAGAGCAGCAGCAGCTTTCAGGGCTGGCACCTTCCTGGTGGGAGAAGAGGCCGGACGTTTGCACTTTCGGAAAAAATGCATCTGCCGAGAACGAGAACGTTGAGATGCTCCATCTCTGGGAAAGCTCAGATCCCCAGTGCTGTTGTGCCTGTGAATAGGCTGCAGTGGGTAGGTGAAGAGCAGCAGCAGCTTTCAGGGCTGGCACCTTCCTTGTGGGAGAAGAGGCCGGACGTTTGCACTTTCGGAAAAATGCATCTGCCGAGAACGAGAACGTTGAGATGCTCCATCTCTGGGAAAGCACAGATCCCCAGTGCTGTTGTGCCTGTGAATAGGCTGCAGTGGGTAGGTGAAGAGCAGCAGCAGTTTTCAGGGCTGGCACCTTCCTGGTGGGAGAAGAGGCCGGACGTTTGCACTTTCGGAAAATGCATCTGCCGAGAACGAGAACGTTGAGATGCTCCATCTCTGGGAAAGCACAGATCCCCAGTGCTGTTGTGCCTGTGAATAGGCTGCAGTGGGTAGGTGAAGAGCAGCAGCAGCTTTCAGGGCTGGCACCTTCCTGGTGGGAGAAGAGGCCGGACGTTTGCACTTTCGGAAAATTCATCTGCCGAGAACGAGAACGTTGAGATGCTCCATCTCAGGGAAAGCCCAGATCCCCAGTGCTGTTGTGCCTGTGAATAGGCTGCAGTGGGTAGGTGAAGAGCAGCAGCAGCTTTCAGGGCTGGCACCTTCCTTGTGGGAGAAGAGGCCGGACGTTTGCACTTTCGGAAAAATGCATCTGCCGAGAACGAGAACGTTGAGATGCTCCATCTCTGGGAAAGCACAGATCCCCAGTGCTGTTGTGCCTGTGAATAGGCTGCAGTGGGTAGGTGAAGAGCAGCAGCAGCTTTCAGGGCTGGCACCTTCCTTGTGGGAGAAGAGGTAGGACGTTTGCACTTTCGGAAAATGCATCTGCCGAGAACGAGAACGTTGAGATGCTCCATCTCTGGGAAAGCTCAGATCCCCAGTGCTGTTGTGCCTGTGAATAGGCTGCAGTGGGTAGGTGAAGAGCAGCAGCAGCTTTCAGGGCTGGCACCTTCCTGGTGGGAGAAGAGGCCGGACGTTTGCACTTTCGGAAAAAATGCATCTGCCGAGAACGAGAACGTTGAGATGCTCCATCTCTGGGAAAGCTCAGATCCCCAGTGCTGTTGTGCCTGTGAATAGGCTGCAGTGGGTAGGTGAAGAGCAGCAGCAGCTTTCAGGGCTGGCACCTTCCTTGTGGGAGAAGAGGCCGGACGTTTGCACTTTCGGAAAATGCATCTGCCGAGAACGAGAACGTTGAGATGCTCCATCTCTGGGAAAGCACAGATCCCCCAGTGCTGTTGTGCCTGTGAATAGGCTGCAGTGGGTAGGTGAAGAGCAGCAGCAGCTTTCAGGGCTGGCACCTTCCTGGTGGGAGAAGAGGCCGGACGTTTGCACTTTCGGGAAAATGCATCTGCCGAGAACGAGAACGTTGAGATGCTCCATCTCTGGGAAAGCACAGATCCCCAGTGCTGTTGTGCCTGTGAATAGGCTGCAGTGGGTAGGTGAAGAGCAGCAGCAGCTTTCAGGGCTGGCACCTTCCTTGTGGGAGAAGAGGCCGGACGTTTGCACTTTCGGAAAATGCATCTGCCGAGAACGAGAACGTTGAGATGCTCCATCTCTGGGAAAGCACAGATCCCCAGTGCTGTTGTGCCTGTGAATAGGCTGCAGTGGGTAGGTGAAGAGCAGCAGCAGCTTTCAGGGGCTGGCACCTTCCTGGTGGGAGAAGAGGCCGGACGTTTGCACTTTCGGAAAATGCATCTGCCGAGAACGAGAACGTTGAGATGCTCCATCTCTGGGAAAGCACAGATCCCCAGTGCTGTTGTGCCTGTGAATAGGCTGCAGTGGGTAGGTGAAGAGCAGCAGCAGCTTTCAGGGCTGGCACCTTCCTTGTGGGAGCAGAGGCCGGACGTTTGCACTTTCGGAAAATGCATCTGCCGAGAACGAGAACGTTGAGATGCTCCATCTCTGGGAAAGCACAGATCCCCAGTGCTGTTGTGCCTGTGAATAGGCTGCAGTCGGGTAGGTGAAGAGCAGCAGCAGCTTTCAGGGCTGGCACCTTCCTTGTGGGAGAAGAGGCCGGACGTTTGCACTTTCGGAAAAATGCATCTGCCGAGAACGAGAACGTTGAGATGCTCCATCTCTGGGAAAGCACAGATCCCCAGTGCTGTTGTGCCTGTGAATAGGCTGCAGTGGGTAGGTGAAGAGCAGCAGCAGCTTTCAGGGCTGGCACCTTCCTTGTGGGAGAAGAGGCCGGACGTTTGCACTTTCGGAAAATGCATCTGCCGAGAACGAGAACGTTGAGATGCTCCATCTCTGGGAAAGCACAGATCCCCAGTGCTGTTGTGCCTGTGAATAGGCTGCAGTGGGTAGGTGAAGAGCAGCAGCAGCTTTCAGGGCTGGCACCTTCCTTGTGGGAGAAGAGGCCGGACGTTTGCACTTTCGGAAAAATGCATCTGCCGAGAACGAGAACGTTGAGATGCTCCATCTCTGGGAAAGCACAGATCCCCAGTGCTGTTGTGCCTGTGAATAGGCTGCAGTGGGTAGGTGAAGAGCAGCAGCAGCTTTCAGGGCTGGCACCTTCCTTGTGGGAGAAGAGGCCGGACGTTTGCACTTTCGGAAAATGCATCTGCCGAGAACGAGAACGTTGAGATGCTCCATCTCTGGGAAAGCACAGATCCCCAGTGCTGTTGTGCCTGTGAATAGGCTGCAGTGGGTAGGTGAAGAGCAGCAGCAGCTTTCAGGGCTGGCACCTTCCTTGTGGGAGAAGAGGCCGGACGTTTGCACTTTCGGAAAAATGCATCTGCCGAGAACGAGAACGTTGAGATGCTCCATCTCTGGGAAAGCACAGATCCCCAGTGCTGTTGTGCCTGTGAATAGGCTGCAGTGGGTAGGTGAAGAGCAGCAGCAGCTTTCAGGGCTGGCACCTTCCTTGTGGGAGAAGAGGCCGGACGTTTGCACTTTCGGAAAAATGCATCTGCCGAGAACGAGAACGTTGAGATGCTCCATCTCTGGGAAAGCACAGATCCCCAGTGCTGTTGTGCCTGTGAATAGGCTGCAGTGGGTAGGTGAAGAGCAGCAGCAGCTTTCAGGGCTGGCACCTTCCTTGTGGGAGAAGAGGCCGGACGTTTGCACTTTCGGAAAATGCATCTGCCGAGAACGAGAACGTTGAGATGCTCCATCTCTGGAAAGCACAGATCCCCAGTGCTGTTGTGCCTGTGAATAGGCTGCAGTGGGTAGGTGAAGAGCAGCAGCAGCTTTCAGGGCTGGCACCTTCCTTGTGGGAGAAGAGGCCGGACGTTTGCACTTTCGGAAAAATGCATCTGCCGAGAACGAGAACGTTGAGATGCTCCATCTCTGGGAAAGCACAGATCCCCAGTGCTGTTGTGCCTGTGAATAGGCTGCAGTGGGTAGGTGAAGAGCAGCAGCAGCTTTCAGGGCTGGCACCTTCCTTGTGGGAGAAGAGGCCGGACGTTTGCACTTTCGGAAAATGCATCTGCCGAGAACGAGAACGTTGAGATGCTCCATCTCTGGGAAAGCACAGATCCCCAGTGCTGTTGTGCCTGTGAATAGGCTGCAGTGGGTAGGTGAAGAGCAGCAGCAGCTTTCAGGGCTGGCACCTTCCTTGTGGGAGAAGAGGCCGGACGTTTGCACTTTCGGAAAAATGCATCTGCCGAGAACGAGAACGTTGAGATGCTCCATCTCTGGGAAAGCACAGATCCCCAGTGCTGTTGTGCCTGTGAATAGGCTGCAGTGGGTAGGTGAAGAGCAGCAGCAGCTTTCAGGGCTGGCACCTTCCTTGTGGGAGAAGGAGGGCCGGACGTTTGCACTTTCGGAAAATGCATCTGCCGAGAACGAGAACGTTGAGATGCTCCATCTCTGGGAAAGCACAGATCCCCAGTGCTGTTGTGCCTGTGAATAGGCTGCAGTGGGTAGGTGAAGAGCAGCAGCAGCTTTCAGGGCTGGCACCTTCCTTGTGGGAGAAGAGGGCCGGACGTTTGCACTTTCAGAAAAAATGCATCTGCCGAGAACGAGAACGTTGAGATGCTCCATCTCTGGGAAAGCTCAGATCCCCAGTGCTGTTGTGCCTGTGAATAGGCTGCAG
>JAQMCM010000059.1:0-25942 GCA_028022735.1 Gypaetus barbatus
GTCACAGAGTGGGGGATCTGTTGGGGGGGGGGTCCCTGGGGTGGGGGGGGGTCCCAGGAAGGGGGAGATTCCGGGGGGGGGGGGGCACAGAGTGGGGGATCTGTTGGGGGGGGGGTCCCTGGGGTGGGGGGGGGTCCCAGGAAGGGGGAGATTCCGGGGGGGGGGTCTTGGGGGGGGTCACAGAGTGGGGGATCTGTTGGGGGGGGGTCCCTGGGGTGGGGGGGGTCCCAGGAAGGGGGAGATTCCGGGGGGGGGGGTCTTGGGGGGGGTCACAGAGTGGGGGATCTGTTGGGGGGGATCCCTGCGGTGAGGGGGGTCCCAGGAAGGGGGAGATTCCGGGGGGGGGGGTCACAGAGTGGGGGATCTGTTGGGGGGGGGTCCCTGGGGTGGGGGGGGTCCCAGGAAGGGGGAGATTCCGGGGGGGGGGTCTTGGGGGGGGTCACAGAGTGGGGGATCTGTTGGGGGGGGGTCCCTGCGGTGGGGGGGTCCCAGGAAGGGGGAGATGCCGGGGGGGGGTCTTGGGGGGGGTCACAGAGTGGGGGATCTGTTGGGGGGGGGTCCCTGGGGTGGGGGGGGTCCCAGGAAGGGGGAGATTCCGGGGGGGGGTCACAGAGTGGGGGATCTGTTGGGGGGGGGGTCCCTGGGGTGGGGGGGGTCCCAGGAAGGGGGAGATTCCGGGGGGGGGGGTCTTGGGGGGGGTCACAGAGTGGGGGATCTGTTGGGGGGGGGATCCCTGGGGTGGGGGGGGTCTCAGGAAGGGGGAGATTCCGGGGGGGGGGGTCACAGAGTGGGGGATCTGTTATGGGGGGGGTCCTTGGGGGGGGGTCCCTGAGGTGGGGGGGGGTGGCAGGGCGGGGGATCCTTGGGGGGGCGGGTCCTGGGGAGGGGGCTGTCCCAGGGTGGGGGGTCCTCACGCCTCCCCCCCCCCCCAGCGCCTGTTGCAGGGGCCGTACGCCGCCACGGTGGGGGGGCTGAGCCGGCTGCTGGGGGGGGCCGCGGGGCCCCGCCCCCGGCGAGGAGGAGGCGGAGCCTGAGCCGCCCTTCGAGGTCATCGCCTGCGTGAGTGGGCGGGGCTCGGGAGGGGGGCGGGGTCGGCGGGGTGGGGCGGGGGACTGAGGCGCTCCGTCCCCGCAGGTGACGCTGGGGCCCCGCCCCGCCCCCCCGCGGGGGCCGCCGGTGACGGAGGCGGAGTGGGGGCGGAGTCACGACGCGGAGGGGCGGAGCCTGGACCCGGAAGGGCTGCGGGAACGCCTCTTCCGGGGGGTGAGGAGGGGCGGGGCTCCGGGAGGGGGGCGGAGCTAGGAGGAGGGGCGGGGTCTTGGAGCAGGTGGAGCTGTGGGTGTTGCCGGGTGGGCGTGGTCTAGGATGGGCGTGGTCTAGGATGGGCATGGTTTGCCTGCGGGGAGGAATGTGGGGGTGGGAAATTTAAGTGGGTGGGGCGCGAGGGCGTGGCTGTGCGGTGGGTGTGGCCGTGAGGGGCGCGGCTGGGGGTGGGGCCACGAGTGTCCCCCTAAAGCGGCAAGGCCTTTGGGGGCGTGGTCGGCCCTAAAAGGGGCGGGGTTTGCAGGCCCTGGGGGTGGGGCAGAGGAGGGCGTGGCCCGTGGTGGGGGGCGAGTGGGCGTGTCCTGACGTGGCCCCGCCCCCAGGGGCTGAGCCCCGAGGTCCGGCTCCAGGGCTGGCGGCGGCTGCTGGGGCTTCAGCCCTGGGGGGGGGCCGACCCCCCCGAGCGGGAGCGGGAGCGGAGGTGAGGGGGGGGGAGCACGTTTGGGGGGGTCTGGAGGGGATTGGGGGGGATCCGGGGGGGGTCTTGGGGTGCTGGGGGGGCGTTTGGGGGGGCTGGGGGGTGGGATTTGGGGGGCTCTGGGGGGTGGGGGGGGGCCCTGAGGGTGGCTTTGGGGGGTTCTGAGGGGTCTTGGGGTACTCTGGGGGTGGATTTAGGGGTGGGGGGGGCTGGGAGGGGGGTCTTGGGGGGCTGGGGGGGCTGAGGGTGGGATTTGGGGGGCTCTGGGAGGGGCTGGGGGACTCTGGCGGTGGGATTTGGGGGTCTCTGAGGGGTCTTGGGGTGCTGGGGGGGCCTTTGGGGGGCTGGGGGTTGGATTTGGAGGGGGTTGGGGGGCTCTGGGAGTGGATTTGGGGGCTTGGGGCTGGGGGGCTGGGGTGGATTTGGGGCCTCTGGGGGTGGATTTGGGGGGCTCTGAGGGGCCTTGGGGTGCTGTGGGGGCATTTGGGGGGCTCTGAGGAGGTTTTGGGGTGCTGTGGGAGTCTTTAGGGGGGCTGGGGGTGGGGTTTGGGGGGCCTCTGGGGGTGGATTGGGGGGCTCTGGGGGTGGATTTGGGGGGCTCTGAGGGGTCTTGGGGTGCTGGGGGGGCATTGGGGGGGCTGGGGGGCCTCTGGGGGTGGATTGGGGGCTCTGGGGGGGTGGGGAGGCTGGGGGTGGATTTGGGGGGCTCTGGGGACGTTTTGGGGTGCTGGGGGGGTGTTGGGATTGGGGGAGGTTGGCGTTCAGGGGGGAATTTGGGGTTCGGGGGGGGGATCTGGGGGCGCGCGGATGACGGGGGTGTCGCAGGGACGACTATTTCCGCATGAAGCTGCAGTGGCGTTCGCTCAGCCCCGGGCAGCAGCGCAGGAACCGACCGCTGCGACGTTACCGCCAACGCCTCGGTGAGCCCCAAAACCGGCCCCCGGCCCCCCCAAAACCTGACCCCCACCCCCCAAAATCTGCCCAGCTGCACCCCGAAATTTGCTCCCACTAGATGTGCGAAATTTGGGTCGCAGCACCTCAAAATCTGAGCCATGCGGCGGCTTGAAATGTGATATGGGTGGCTCCAAAATTGGCTCGTGGCGCCCCAAAATGTGTCCCGTGGAGGCCCCCAAGTCTGCCTCACTGCACCCCAAAACTTAGCTCATGGTACCCCAAAGCCTGCCCCACTGCACCTCAAAATGTGCCCTATGGAGCCCCCCAAACCTGCCACACAGCACCCCAAAAATCTGCCTCAAACGCCCCCCAAACCTGGCCCATGGTTCCCCAAAATCAGCCCCATGGAACACCCAAAGCTGCCCCACTGCACCCCAAAAACTTGCCCCATGGAAATGGACCCGAAATGGACCCACTGAACCCCAAAACCAGCCCCCCCAAACCCCCAAAACCTGCCCCACAGCGCCCCGGAACTGCCCCACTGCACCCCAAAACCTGTCACCCAACCCCCCCAAAATCTGCCCTATTGAGCCCCCCCAACCTGCCCCACATCTCCCCCAACCTGCCCCACAGCCCCCCAAAATGCCCCACAGCCGCTCCATTGCCCCCCAACCTGCCCCACAGCCCCCCAAAATGCCCCACAGCTGCTCCATTGCCCCCCAACCTGCCCCACAGCCACTCCGTTGCCCCCCAAGCTGCCCCACAGCCCCCCAAAATGCCCCACAGCCGCTCCGTTGCCCCCCAAGCTGCCCCACAGCCCCCCCAAACCTGCCCCACACGTGTCCCCACATCCCCCAGAGCGGGACCTGGCCCGGTGTCACCCCGATCTCACCGTCCCCGAGCGGCTGCTGCTGCACGACATTCTCATGACCTACTGCATGTACCACTTCGATTTGGGTGAGAAGGGGGGGGGCCCCAGAGTGGGGGTCCTGGGGAGTTCCTGAGTGGGTCCTGGGGGTTCTGGGGGGGCTCTGAGGGGTCCTTGGGGTGGTCTTGGGGTCCCAGGGGGGGTCTGGGGGGCCTCTGAGGGGTCCTTGGGGTGGCCTTGGGGTCCCAGGGGGGGTCTGGGGGGCCTCTGAGGGGTCCTTGGGGTGGCCTTGGGGTCCCAGGGGGGGGTCTGGGGGGCCTCTGAGGGGTCCTTGGGGTGGCCTTGGGGTCCCAGGGGGGGTCTGGGGGGCCTCTGAGGGGTCCTTGGGGTGGCCTTGGGGTCCCAGGGGGGGTCTGGAATATCCATGAGAGGTTCCTGGGGGGGGTCCCGGGGGTTCGGGGGGGGCTCTGAGAGGTCTTTGGGGCAGTCTTGGCATCCCAGGGGGGGTCCTGGAGAATCCCTGGGGGGGTCCCGGAGGGATTCTGGGGGGTCTGGGGCGGGGGGGGTCCCTGTGGGGGTTTTGATGTCCAGAGGAGGGTCCTGGGGGATTTGGGGGGTTCCCTGTGGGGCGCCAATGTGTGTGGGGGGGTCTGAGGGGCTCCCGGGGGTCCCCGAGGAGCTCCAGGGGATTTGGGGGGGGTCCCTGAGAGGATCTTGGCGGGGGACAACGACAGGGATTTTGGGGGGTCCTATAAAAGCTTGGAAGCCTCATACGGGCGATTGGGCCACCTCTGGGGGTATCCCAGGATTTTGGGGGGGTCCCCTGGGTTTTGGGGGGCCCCTGCTGACACCCCCCCCCCCATTCCCCCCCCCCAGGCTACGTGCGGGGGGATGAGCGAGGTGCTGGCCCCCCCTCCTGGCTGTCACCCCCGACGAGGTCGAGGCCTTTTGGGGGTTCTGCAGCATCATGGAGATGGTGGTGAGAAAGGGGGGGGCACCCCAAAATGGGAGGGGGACCCCAAAATTGAGGAGTCCCCTGAAATTGGGGGGGCATCCCTAAAATGGGGGGGTCCCCCAAAATGGGGCGGTTCTCAAAATGGGGGATGGGGGAAGAGGGCAGAAAGGGACACGAAAGTGCGGTGTATGGGGATGGGCAATAAAGGGGGGGACCCCAAATTTTGGGGGGGGGGGCTTCCGAAATATGAGGACCTTAAATTGTGGAAATGGGGGGCACCCCAAAATGGGGGAGGGGGAGAATGCGGGGAGGAGGTTGGGGGACCCCAGAAAGTATCTTAAATGGCAGTTGGGGTTCTCATAAAGAGGATTTGGGGGGTTCAGGGTGTTTGGGGGTGCGCAGGGGGGGGACCCCATTTTTACACACACACCCTTTTTTTTGCCCCCCCCCACCCAGGGGGGCAACTTCGGGCCGAGCCGGGAGGGGCTGAAGCGGCAACTGGGGCAACTGGGGCAGCTGCTGCGGGTGGTGGACCCCAACCTCTGCGACCGCCTAGGTAGGTACCCCAAAACCCAGGGGGGGTCACGGCACCCCAAAATGGGGAGAATTGCCCCAAAATCAGCTCCCTGGGGGGTGTGCAGTACCCTGAGACCCCCAAAATGGTGGGGGAGCACCCCAAAACTAGGTCCTGGGGGAGGATATGGCACCCCAAAATGGGGGGAAGCACCCCCAAAATCAGGTTCCTGGGGGGTATGGGGCAGCCTAGCACCCCAAAATGAGTGGAAGCACCCCAAAATTAGGTTATTGAGGGGTACGGGGCACCCTGGCAGCCCAGAATGGGGGGAAGCAGCCCCACAATCATGTTCCTGAGCGTATGGGGGCCCCTGGCACCCCAAAATGGGTGGAAGCACCCCAAAATCAGGTTCTTGGGGGGTATGGTGCACCCTGACACCCCAGCATGGTGGGAAGCACCCCAAAATTAGATTATTGAGGGGTATGGGGCACCCTGGTACCCCCAAAATGGGGGAAAGCACCCCCAAATCAGGTCCCTGGGGGGGTATATGCCGCCAGCACCCCAAAATGCTCCCCCCCTCAGTACCCCATTGCCATGGTAACAGCCCCCTCTGCCCCCCCAGAGGTGGGGGGCACCCTTGGGTGCTGCTCCCGCTGGCTTCAGCTCCGCTTCCAGCCCCACTTCGGGCTCCAGGGGACCCTGCGCCTCTGTGAGGTACCGGGGGGGGGACACGGGGGGGGACATGGGGATGGCAGGGGACACAGGGACATGGGAGACACAGGGGACAGGGATGTGGGCAACGTGGGGACATGGGGGGGGACACGGGGACATGGGGGGGACACAGGGACATAGAGGGACACGGGGACATGGGGGGACACAGGGACATGGGGGGACACAGGACATGGGGGGGACACGGGGACATGGGGGGACACAGGCACATGGGGGGGACATGGGGACATGGGGGGACACAGGACATGGGGGGGACACGGGGACATGGGGGGGGCCATGGGGACATGGGGGGCCACGGGGACATGGGGGGGACACGGGGACATAGGGGGACACAGGGGAACATGGACATGGGGGGACATGGGGGACGGTGTGGGGGGGACACGGGGGGACACACGGACGTGGGGGGACACGGGAGACAGGGACGTGGGGGACGGTGGGGGACATGGGGGGGCGGTGGGGAGCGTGGGGACGTGGGGGGGGGGACCCAGGGACATGGACTGGGGGACACAGGGGGACAGCAGGGTCGTGGCAGACGTGGGGGGACGCTGGGGGCACACCGGGGGACACGGGGACACTGGGGGGACACGGACATCAGGGACGGGGGGGGGGGGACGGCAGGAGGACGGGGCTACAAAGGGCTCTGGGGACACGAGAAGGGCGACGTGGGGACGTTGGGGACACGAGGGCTCAGGGGACACGTGGCGGGGGGGGGGCTGACCCCATGGGGACACGGCGGGGGTCCCCAGTGTCCATGTCGTCCCCCCGCCGTGTCCCCAGGTGCTGTGGACGGGGCTGCCGTGCCCCAACTTCCATCTGCTGCTGAGCTGCGTCCTGCTGGAGATGGCCGGGGACGTCCCCCCGTCCCCCGGGGACCCCGAGGGGGACAGCGAGGAGGAGGAGGAGGAGGAGGAGGAGGGTGGCAGGGATGAGGTGGGGACACGGCCTGGGGGGCCGGGGGGTTGGGGTGGTGCCGGGGCGGGGGGGACGGGGTTGGGGACATTGGGATGGGGTTGGGGACACTGGGACGGGGCTGGGGACACTGGGACGGGGTTGGGGACACTGGGACGGGGCGGGGGACACTGGGACGGGGTTGGGGATGGGGTTGGGGACACTGGGACGGGGCTGGGGAGGGGGGTTGGGGACATGGGGATGGGGCTGGGGAGGGGGTTGGGGACACTGGGATGGGGTTGGGGACACTGGGACGGGGTTGGGGATGGGGTTGGGGACACGGGGATGGGGCTGGGGACACTGGGATGGGGCTGGGGAGGGGGTTGGGGACACTGGGATGGGGCTGGGGACACTGGGATGGGGTTGGGGACACTGGGATGGGGCTGGGGACACTGGGATGGGGTTGGGGACACTGGGATGGGGCTGGGGACGGGGTTGGGGACACTGGGACGGGGCGGGGGACACTGGGACGGGGTTGGGGAGGGGGTTGGGGACACTGGGACGGGGCTGGGGACACTGGGATGGGGTTGGGGGACACTGGGATGGGGCTGGGGACGGGGTTGGGGACACTGGGATGGGGTTGGGGACACTGGGATGGGGCTGGGGATGGGGCTGGGGATACTGGGACGGGGCTGGGGACACTGGGATGGGGCTGGGGAGGGGGTTGGGGACACTGCGATGGGGCTGGGGAGGGGGTTGGGGACATGGGGATGGGGCTGGGGGACACTGGGATGGGGCTAGGGATGGGGTTGGGGACACTGGGACGGGGCTGGGGACACTGGGACGGGGCTGGGGACATTGGGATGGGGTTGGGGAGGGAGTTGGGGACACTGGGACAGGGCTGGGGATACTGGGACAGGGTTGGGGACACTGGGATGGGGCTGGGGACACTGGGATGGGGTTGGGGACACTGGGATGGGGCTGGGGAGGGGGTTGGGGACACTGGGACGGGGTTGGGGACACTGGGATGGGGTTGGGGACACTGGGATGGGGCTGGGGATGGGGTTAGGGACACTGGGACGGGGCGGGGGACACTGGGACGGGGTTGGGGAGGGGGTTGGGGACACTGGGACGGGGCTGGGGACACTGGGATGGGGTTGGGGACACTGGGATGGGGCTGGGGACGGGGTTGGGGACATGGGGATGGGGCTGGGGACACTGGGACGGGGCTGGGGAGGGGGCTGGGGACACTGGGACGGGGCTGGGGAGGGGGTTGGGGACACTGGGACGGGGCTGGGGACACTGGGATGGGGCTGGGGACGGGGCTGGGGATACTGGGACGGGGCTGGGGATGGGGCTGGGGACACTGGGATGGGGTTGGGGACACTGGGATGGGGCTGGGGACACTGGGATGGGGTTGGGGACACTGGGATGGGGCTAGGGATGGGGTTGGGGACACTGGGACGGGGCTGGGGACGGGGCTGGAGACACTGGGCCGGGGCTGGGGACACTGGGATGAGGTTGGGGATGGGGCTGGGGACACTGGGACGGGGCTGGGGACACTGGGACGGGGGTTGGGGACACTGGGACGGGGTTGGGGACATGGGGATGGGGTTGGGGACACTGGGACGGGGTTGGGGACACTGGGCCGGGGCTGGGGACACTGGGACAAGGTTGGGGATGGGACTGGGGACACTGGGACAGGGCTGGGGACACTGGGCCGGGGCTGGGGACACTGGGACAAGGTTGGGGATGGGACTGGGGACACTGGGGCAGGGCTGGGGATACTGGGACGGGGCTGGGGAGGGGGTTGGGGATACTGGGACAAGGTTGGGGATGGGGTTGGGGACACTGGGACGGGGCTGGGGACACTGAGATGGGGCTGGGGACACTGGGATGGGGCTGGGGATACTGGGATGGGGCTGGGGACGGGGTTGGGGACACTGGGCCGGGGTTGGGGACACTGGGATGGGGCTGGGGATACTGGGACGGGGCTGGGGAGGGGGCTGGGGACACTGGGATGGGGCTGGGGAGGGGGTTGGGGACACTGGGACGGGGTTGGGGACACTGGGATGGGGCTGGGGATACTGGGACGGGGCTGGGGAGGGGGCTGGGGACACTGGGACAAGGTTGGGGACGGGGTTGGGGACACTGGGCCGGGGCTGGGGCCGAGGGGGGGTGACGGCCGGGGGTGACGGTGGCTGCGCCGTCCCCAGGGCCCCCCCGGGCGGTGGCCGGCGCTGGAGGCGGAGGCGGCGCTGAGCCGGGCCGAGGGGCTCTTCCTGCAGCTGGCTGCCGCCCCCCGTGAGCACCCCCCGCGCCAGACCCCCCCAAAGTGACCCCCAAAACTGACCCCCCCAACTGACCCCAGCGCTGACCCCCCCAACCTGACCCCCCCACTTACCCCCCCGAAACTGACCCCCCCCAACTGACCCCAACGCTGAGCCCCTCCAACGCTGACCCCGGCAACCTGACCCCCCCAACCTGACCCCCCCCACTTACCCCCCCGAAACTGACCCCCCCCAACTGACCCCCCAAGTGACCCCCCACTTACTACCCCAACACTGACCCCCCCAAACCTTACCCACCCCACTGATCCCCCCAAAAGTGCCCCCCCAAAAGTAACCCCTCCAAACTGACCCCTCCAAACCTGACCCCCCCACTTACCTACCCAAAACTGACCCCCCCAAACTGACCCCCCAAAACTGACCCCCCACTTACTACCCCAACACTGACCCCCCAAACCTGACCCCCCCACTGACCCCCCAAAACTGACCCCCCCAAACTGACCCCACCAAACTGACCCCCCAAAAGTGACCTCACCACTGACCCCCCCAAAAGTGACCCCCCCAAAAGTGACCTCACCACTGTCCCCCCAACACTGACCCCCCAAACCTGCCCCTGACCCCCCAAAAAACTGACCCCCCCAAAAGTGACCCCTCACTGACCCCCCCAAATCACCCCCCAAAATTGACACCCCCCCCAAACTGAGCCCGAGTGCACCCCCCAGCACTGAACCCCCAAAGTGCCCCCCCCCCCCAAACTGACCCCCCCTCTCTCCCCCAGGATCTCCCCCCGGCCCTGCAGGAGCTGCTGGGACTGGGGGGGCCCCCCCCGAGCCCCCCCCCGGACACCGGGGTCCCCCCGGAGCCGCCGCACCCCCGAGAGGGATCCTCACCCTGAGGGACCCCCCCCCCCCACTTCAGGGGGGGCCCCCCCACCCAGCACCTTAATTTGGGGGGGTCCTTCCCCCCCCCCGATGCCGGGGTCCCCTCCCAGTTGCTGACAGCTGGGGGGGGGCCCCGAAACTGGGGGTCCCCCCAAAACCTCACAACTTTGGGGGGGGGGCTAACGGTGGTGCAATAAAGCTGTTGGTAGTGCCCGAGTCTGGGGGGGTTTGGGGGGGGCCCAGACGCACCCCAAAACCAGTATGGACACCCGCAAACCAGTACGGACACCCCTAACCAGTACAGATACCCCAAACCAGTACAGGCACCCCCAAAGCAATATAGGCACCCCCAAACCAGTCTGGACACCCGCAAACCAGTACGGACACCCCAAACCAGTATGGATATCCCAAACCAGTATGGACACCCCCAAACCAGTACAGGCCTCCCTAAACCAGTATGGATAGTTCCAAACCAGTACAGGCACCCCTAAACCAGTACAAGCATCCTCAAACCAGTATGGACACTCGCAAATCAGCACAGGTGTCTCTAAACCAGTACAGGCAGTCTCAAACCAGTACGGACACCCCAAACCAGTATGGACACCCGCAAACCAGTACGGACACCCCAAACCAGTATGGATATCCCAAACCAGTATGGACACCCCAAACCAGTACAGGCCTCCTTAAACCAGTATGGATAGTCCCAAACCAGTATAGGCACCCCTAAACCAGTACAGGCATCCTCAAACCAGTATGGACACTCGCAAATCAGCACAGGCGTCTCTAAACCAGTACAGGCAGTCTCAAACCAGTACGGACACCCCAAACCAGTATGGACACCCCAAACCAATATAAGCATGCGCAAACCAGTATGGACACCCACAAACCAGTGCAGACACTCCAAACCAGTACAGGCACCTCAAACCAGTATGGACCCCCCTAAACCGGTACAGGCACCCCTAAACCAGTATAGGCACCCCAAACCAGTACAGGCACCCCCAAACCAGTACAGACATTCCCAAATTTTGGGGCTATTGGGGGTTCACTGGGAGAGAGAGACTGGTACTGGGGGTCCTGGGGGGGGGGTACTGGGAGCACTGGGGTGGGTACTGGGAGCACTGGGATCACTGGGAGGTTACTGGGAGAACTGGGGTGGTTACCGGCAGCACTGGGGGGCTTACTGGGAGCACTGGGGGGTTACTGGGAGCACTGGAGGTGTTACTGGGAGCACTGGGGAGGTTACCGGGAACACTGGGGGCCTACTGGGAGCCCTGGGGGTGTTACTGGGATCACTGGGGAGGTTACTGGGAACATTGGGGGTGTTACTGGGAGCACTGGGATCACTGAGGGGGGGTACTGGGAGCACTGGGGGTGTTACTGGGAGCACTGGGGAGGTTACCGGGAACATTGGGGGTGTTACTGGGATCACTGGGGGAGGTTAATGGGAGCACTGGGAGGTTACTGGGGCGCCGCTGTAGCCCCCGATGGGGACCCGGGCCCCGCCCCCGGCGCAGGCTCCGCCCCTCCCGTATCAGGCTCCGCCCCCTCGCACCCACCCCGGAACTGCGGGTGTCAACTCTCCAATCAGTAGGCGCGAACGGGGCGGCGGCACCGCCCACGGCCGCGGGGGCGGTCCAATCAGTGGGGACGCTGGCGGCGGGGGCGGGGCTAGAGGTGAGCGGCGAGGGGCGCGCCCAATGAGGCTGCGGCGGTGGCGAGGGGGCGGGGAGGGGGAGCGTCACGCCCAGCCAATGGGCGTGAGCAGTTCGGACCTTGCAGTAAACGCAGCCAATCAAAAGGAGGCGAGGGGGGGTGGGCGGGTGAGCTTCAGCCAATAGAAACAGGGCGAGGACGGGCCTTCTCGTGAACGAGCAGTCGCTCCACCAATGGGAGCAGCACGGCTGAGAGGAGGGGAAGGCGGGGTCAGCATGTGATTGACAAGCAGCAGCGCCAACGCGGAGGCGGCGGAGGCGGTGCGGCGGCGTCGACGCCCAATGGAGACGTCGGCTCTGCTGTGAGTGGCGGCGGCGGCGACCAATAGGAACGGCAGTTCACCGGCGGTAGCGGCGGCGGCGGCGGCGCTGGGCGACCGGAGCGGTGCGAGGCAGGTGGGAACGGGGCCGGGCCGGGCCGGGCCGGAGCGAGGGGCTGCCGCCATGCCGGCCGTCTCCAAGGGCGATGGGATGCGGGGGCTGGCGGTCTTCATCTCCGACATCCGCAACTGTGAGCGGGGAGGTGGGAGGGGGGGAGAAGGGGCCCGGGAGGGGGGTCCCTGAGGGGTGAGGGGGGCGGTTTGGGGGGTCCCTGAGGAGAAAAGGGCTGTTTGGGGGTGGCCTGAGCGGAGAGGAGGCGGTTGGGGGGGGCTCGGAGGGGGGAGAAGCTTTTTCTAAGGAGAAAAGGTGCATTTTGGGGGGCTGTGAGGGGGGATCGGGTATTTCTGAAGAGAAAATATGCGTTTTTGGGGGGTCTGTGAGGGGAAAAGTTAGAGTTTGGGGGTTCCTGAGGGGCGAAGGGGCGGTTTGGGGGGTCCCTGAGGAGAAAAGGGCTGTTTTGGGGGGCCCTGAGGGGAGAGGAGGCGGTTGGGGGGGTGCCCTGAGGGGGGAGAGGCTATTTCTGAGGAGAAACGGTCCATTTTGTGGGGTTCTGAGGTGGGATTGGGTATTTCTGAGGAGAAAAGATGCATTTTGAGGAGTCTGTGAGGGGAAAAGTTAGAGTTTGGGGGTCCCTGAGAGGGGAGGGGGCAGCGTGGGGGCAGCCTTAAGGAATCAGAAGCTATTTCCGAGGAGAAAAGGTCCATTCTGGGGGGGCTCTGAGGTGGGATCGGGTATTTCTGAGGAGAAAAGATGCGTTTTGGGGGGTCTGTGAGGGGAAAAGTTGGAGTGTGGGGCTCCCTGAGGGGTGAGGGGGCGGTTTGGGGGGGCTCAGAGGGGGGAGAAGCTATTTCTGAGGAGAAACAGTCCATTTTGGGGGGCTCTGAGGTGGGATCAGGTATTTCTGAGGAGAAAAGATGCATTTTGGGGGGTCTGTGAGGGGAAAAGTTGGAGTGTGGGGGTCCCTGAGGGGTGAGGGGGCGGTTTGGGGGGTCCCTGAGGAGTCAGAAGCTATTTCTGAGGAGAAAAGGTCCATTTTGGGGGGCTCTGAGGGGACAGGGGGTGACTTGGGGAGGCTGTGAGGGGGGGATGAGGTATTTCTGAGGAGAAAAGATGCATCTTGGGGGGTCTGTGAGGGAAAAAGCTGGAATTTGCAGGTCACTGAGGGAGGAGGAGGTGGTTTGAGGTGGCTTTGAGGGAGGAGTAGGTGGTTTTGAGCAGAAAAAATACATTTTGGGGATCTTTGAGAAGAAAAGTTGGGCTTTGGGGGTCCCTGAGGGGGGAGAAGGCAGTTGGGGGGGCTCTGAGGGAAGATGGGGACAGTTTGGGGGGGGTCCGTGAGGGAAGGGGGGGCCGGTTTGGGGCAGAGCTCTGAGGGTAGAGGGGGGACAGTTTGGGGGGGCATTCACCTCCTCTTTCGGGTCCCCCCCCCTTCCAGGTAAGAGCAAAGAGGCCGAAATCAAGCGCATCAACAAGGAGCTGGCCAACATCCGCTCCAAATTCAAGGGTGAGTCCAGGGAGGCCACGGGGTCCTTAAACCCCCCCCCCCCAGCACCCCCCCAACCCCCTGCCGCTGTCCCCCCCCCGCCTTGCAGGGGACAAAGCCCTGGACGGTTACAGCAAAAAGAAATATGTTTGCAAACTGCTCTTCATCTTCCTGCTGGGCCACGACATCGACTTCGGGCACATGGAGGCCGTCAACCTCCTCAGCTCCAACAAATACACCGAGAAACAGATCGTGAGTGGGGCAAGGGGGGACCCCCGAGGGGTTTTGGGGGTGTCCCGCACCACTGACACCCCCCCCTTGGTGCGTTCCTCCCCAGGGATACCTGTTTATCTCGGTGCTGGTGAACTCCAACAGCGAATTGATCCGACTGATCAATAACGGCATCAAGAACGACCTGGCCAGCCGCAACCCCACCTTCATGTGCCTGGCCCTGCACTGCATCGCCAACGTCGGCAGCCGCGAGATGGCCGAGGCCTTCGCCGCCGAGGTGCCCCGCGTCCTGGTGGCGGGGTGAGACGCTGGGAGGGGTCTGGGGGGGGGTGCTGGGGGACACTGGGAGGGTACTGGGGGGATACTGGAGGCCTTAAGGGAAGCCCAGGGCGGGTTACTGGGGCATACCAGAGGCCTTGGGGAGTACTGGGGGTACTGGAGGCCCTGGGGGGGAGCACTGGGATTCCTGGGGGGTTACTGGGGGATACTGGAGGCCCCAGGGGGGGCTACTGGGGGATACTGGATGCCCCAGAGGGGGTACTGAGGGGGGCACTGAGATTCCTGGGGGGCTACTGGAGGCCCCAGAGGGGCTACTGGGGGGGCACTGGGATTCCTGGGGGGTTAGTGGGGGGGCACTGCGAGTTACTGGGGGATGCCGGAGGCCCCAGGAGGGTTACTGGGAGGGCACTGGGATACCTGGGAGCTTACTGAGAATGTTGGGGGCAGGGGGATTGGTGCTCATAGGGTACTGGGAGGGGGGCACTGGGGGTTACTGGGTTGTCTGGTAGGTGTGCGGTGGAGTGTTACTGGAGAAAACATTGGGGGCTACTGGGAGCGTTGGAAGGGTCCTGGCGTTTTACTGGGGGATACTGGGGTGTCTGCAGGAGTACTGGGTTGCCTGCGGGGTTACTGGAGGTTGCTGGGAGAGCACTGGAGATTAGTGGGAAAACTGGAGGACGGGGGCAGTGGGAGGGCAGGGGGTGTCCTGGGGGGCACTGGGAGGGGAGGGGGGGGCGCCCTGGGCGGGGGGGGGGGAGGTGCTGAGCCGCGGTGTGTCCCCCCCCAGGGACACGATGGACAGCGTGAAGCAGAGCGCGGCGCTCTGCCTGCTGCGCCTGCACAAGGCCTGCCCCGACCTCGTGCCCGTCGGGGAGTGGACGGCGCGCGTGGTCCACCTCCTCAACGACCAGCACATGGTAGGGACCCCGGCACCCCCCGCCTCCGGCCGTGGGACGGCCCGCTGTCACCCACCGCCACCCCCCTGCGTCACCCACCACCACCCCCCCCGTGTCGGGCCGTGGTACAGCCCGCTGTCACCCACTGCCACCCCCCCTGTGTCACCCACCACCACCCCTGTGTCGGGCCGTGGTACAGCCCGCTGGCACCCACTGCCACCCCCCTGTGTCACCCACCACCACCCCTGTGTCGGGCCGTGGTACAGCCCGCTGGCACCCGCCGCCACCCCCGCATCCGGCCGTGGTACAGTCCGCTGGCACCCACTGCCACCCCCCCCTGTGTCACCCACCCCTGCGTCTGGCTGTGGTACGGCCCGCTGTCACCCACCACCACCCCCGTGTCTGGCTGTGGTACGGCCCGCTGTCACCCACCACCACCCCCGTGTCCGGCTGTGGTACGGCCCGCTGTCACCCACTGCCACCCCCCACATCCCTGGCAGTGGTACAGCCCATGTGTCACTCTGCTGTCTCCCCCCCCCCCCGCCCCACGCAGTGGTACAACCTCTGCATCTCCCACTGCCTCCCCCCCATCTCTGGCTGTGGTACAGTCCAACGCCCCGCTCCCAGCTCTGCCCAGGCCCGCCCCCCCCCCAGTGTCACCCCCTAAGTCCCCTTGTGGGTCCCGTGTCCCCCCCCCCAGGGCCATGTCCCCCCCCCCAGGGCCCATGTCCCCTTGTGTCGTCCCCCCCCCGGGCCCATGTCCCCTTGTGTGTCCCCCCCGAGGGCCTATATCCCCTTGTGTCCCCCCACTGTGACCATGTGCCCTTCCACCTGTGTGTCCCCCCGCCACCAGGACCGTGTCCCCTGGCCCCCCCCCTTGCCCCTGACCCCCCCCGGCCCCCCCCTTGCCCCTGGCCCTCCCCTCCCCCCAACGCTGTCCCCGTCCCCAGGGGGTGGTGACAGCGGCCGTCAGCCTCATCACCTGCCTCTGCAAGAAAAACCCCGACGACTTCAAGACCTGCGTCTCCCTCGCCGTCTCCCGCCTCAGCCGGGTGAGTCCCGTCCTCGGCACCGGCTCGGGGGAGGCACCCACAGATGCCTGGGGCCCCCCCCCGAACCCTTGGTGACCCCCCCCTTGTCCCCCTCTGTGTCCCTGTGTCCCCCCCCAGATCGTCTCCTCGGCCTCCACGGACCTGCAGGATTACACCTACTACTTTGTGCCCGCCCCTTGGCTGTCCGTCAAGCTGCTCCGCCTGCTCCAGTGCTACCCCCCCCCGGGTAGGGACGCCCCCCCCCCGGGTGCTTGGGTGTGTCCCCCAGCAGCCTCCACACCCCCCCAACACCTGAGTCGCCTTTTTGGGTCCTTCGCAGAAGCCTGGGTGCCCCCCCACACACCTGGGTCCCCTTTTTTTGGGTCCCCCCCAGAGGCCTGAGTGCCCCCCCACACCTGGGTCCCCTTTTTGGGTGCCCCCCCCATACCTGGGTCCCCTTTTTTTGGGTCCTCCGCGGAAGGCTGGGTGCCCCCCCACACACCTGGGTCCCCTTTTTGGGTCCCCCCCAGAAGCCTGGGTGCCCCCCCCCACAGCTGGGTCCCCTTTTTTTGGGTCCCCCCCAGAGGCCTGAGTGCCCCCCCACACCTGGGTCCCCTTTTTGGGTGCCCCCCCCATACCTGGGTCCCCTTTTTTTGGGTCCCCCCCAGAAGCCTGGGTGCCCCCCCACACCTGGGTCCCCTTTTTGGGTCCCCCCCCAGAAGCCTGGGTGCCCCCCCCCCACACAGCTGGGTCCCCTTTTTTTGGGTCCCCCCCCAGCACCCTCTGCACCCCCCCCCCAGACACCTGGGTCCATGGGTGCTATTGGCGGGGGGGGGGGGGGGCAGTTCCCGCATCCCGGGGTCGCGGGGTGCCCCCCCCCAGCCCAGCTGGGTCCATGGGTGCCCCCCCCCGTCCCCCCCCAGAGGAGGCGGCGGTGAAGGGGCGGCTGGTGGAGTGCCTGGAGACGGTGCTCAACAAGGCCCAGGAGCCCCCCAAGTCCAAAAAGGTCCAACACTCCAACGCCAAGAACGCCATCCTCTTCGAGGCCATCAGCCTCATCATCCACTACGACAGGTGACACCCCCGTGTGTGTGTGTCCCCCCCCCGCCGCCGCGTCCCCTCTGCGTCACCCCCCGCACCCCACCCCGGCTCCCCTCTCTCCGGCCCCCCCATCCCGCGGCGTGACAGGCGTTGTCCCCCTACGTTCGGCCCCGGGTCGTGGGCCCTGTCCGTCGTCGTCCGTCCCCCCCCCCGCCCCGGCGTAGCCTCCCGTGATGTCCCTTGTCCCCCCCCGCGATGTCCCCAAAGTCCCCCCTTCTCCCACATGTCCACCCACGGCGGCCCCTGGCCCCCCTCGATGTCCCCATGGATCCCCCCAACGTCCCCCACAATGTCCCATGTCCCCTCTCCCCCCCCGCATACCCCCTGTGATGTCCCTTGTCCCCTGCGTGTGTCCCCCATGACGTCTCGTCCCCCCCCAGTGTCCTGTGTCCCCCATGATGTCCCCTGTCCCCCCACAACGTCCCCCTTATAGTGTCCCCCGGCCCCCCACAATGTCCCATCCCCTGCATGTGTCCCCGGCTCACCTGATGTCCCCTGGCCCTTGCACGTGTCCCCCTGATGTCCCCTGTCCTCCCTGATGTCCCCTTCCTGTGTCCCCTGGCCCCCAATGTCCCCCGTCCTGTGTCCCCCCCAAGGTCCCCTGTGCCCTTTATGTGTGTCCCCAGTGCCCCCTGTCCCCCCAATGTCCCCTTCATGTGTCCTCAGTGATGTCCCCTGTCCCCTGCATGTGTCCCCACAGTGTCCCCTGTCCCCCTGATGTCCCCCATCCCCTTCACGTGTCCCCCCCACTATCCCCTGTCCCCTTCATGTGTCCCTCCAGTGTCCCCTGTCCCCTGCATGTGCCCCCGCACTGTCCCCTCTCCCCCCGATGTCCCCTGTCCCCCTGATATCCCATCCCCTGCATGTCCCCCCGTAATGTCTCCCGTCCCCCAATGTCCCGTGTCCCCTTCATGTGTCCCTCCAGTGTCCCCTGTCCCCTTCACGTGCCCCCCCACTGTCCCCTGTCCCCCCCAAGTCCCCTGTCCCCTTCACGTGCCCCCCCACTGTCCCCTGTCCCCCCCAAGTCCCCTGTCCCCTTCACGTGCCCCCCCACTGTCCCCTGTCCCCCCTGATGTCCCCTACCCCCCCGATATCCCACCCCCTTCACGAATCCCCCCGTCCCCCGCGCGTACCCCCCCCCGCATCATCCCCCACCCCCTACCCGTGCCCGCGCCCCGGCCCCCCCCGCCGCGTCCCCAACGCCCCCCCGCGGGTGACACCCCGTGTCCCCCCAGCGAACCCAACCTGCTGGTGCGGGCCTGTAACCAGCTGGGGCAGTTCCTGCAGCACCGCGAGACCAACCTGCGCTACCTGGCCCTGGAGTCCATGTGCGCCCTGGCCAGCTCCGAGTTCTCCCACGAGGCCGTCAAGACCCACATCGACACCGTCATCGGGGCCCTCAAGGTGAGGGGCGGGGCCCCGGGGGGTGGGGCGTGGCCCTGAGGGAGGGGTGGGTGTGGCTGCAGGGCGGGGTCCTGGCCCGGGGAGGCGGGGCCCAGCCAGCTCTCAGTTCTCCCATGGGGAGGTCAAGACCCACATCGACACCGTCATCGGGGCCCTCAAGGTGAGGGGCGGGGCCCCGGGGGGTGGGCGTGGCCCTGAGGGAGGGGTGGGTGTGGCTGCAGGGCGGGGTCCTGGCCCGGGGAGGCGGGGCCCAGCCAGCTCTCAGTTCTCCCACGAGGCCGTCAAGACCCACATCGACACCGTCATCGGGGCCCTCAAGGTGAGGGGCGGGGCCCCGGGGGGTGGGCGTGGCCCTGAGGGAGGGGTGGGTGTGGCTGCAGGGCGGGGTCCTGGCCCGGGGAGGCGGGGCCCAGCCAGCTCTCAGTTCTCCCATGGGGAGGTCAAGACCCACATCGACACCGTCATCGGGGCCCTCAAGGTGAGGGGCGGGGCCCCGGGGGGTGGGCGTGGCCCTGAGGGAGGGGTGGGTGTGGCTGCAGGGCGGGGTCCTGGCCCGGGGAGGCGGGGCCCAGCCAGCTCTCAGTTCTCCCATGGGGAGGTCAAGACCCACATCGACACCGTCATCGGGGCCCTCAGGGTGAGGGGCGGGGCCCTGAGGGGTGGGCGGGGTCTGGGAGGGGTGGGTGTGGCCGGGGGTGGGGTCCTGGCCGGGGGAGGCGGGGCCCAGCAGTTCCCTGTTCTCCCATCAAGAGCCACATTGATAAGGTGAGGGGCGGGGCCTGTGGAGGGGGGGTGGGGCTTTTTGAGGGATGGGCGGGGGCAAGGGGAGGGGCGGGGCCAGCCCCAAGTTCTCCCACATCGATGCTGTCATTGGCGGTCAGGGGGGTGGAGCCCTGAGGGTGGGTGGGGTCATGGGGTGGAGCTTGTGTGTGGGCGGGGCCGAAGCATCCTGGCTGTCCTCGAGGTAGGTGGGGCTGCGGGTGGAGGCGGGGCCTGACCCTCAGGGTGGGTGGGGCTGGGGGTGGGGCCTCGGGGTGGAGGTGGAGCTTGAGCTTTAAGGTAGGTTGAGAGGGTGGGGCCTCGGGGGCGGGGCCTGGTGCTGCCTCCTCTGTGCGTGGGCTCTGGGAGGGGGCGGGGCCTCAGGGAGGGGGTGGGGCCTCAGGGAGGGGGTGGAGTCTAGCCGAGGGGGCGGGGCGAGGCCTCAGTGCTGCCTCCTCCCTGCCTGCTGTGGGGGGAAGGCTGGAGGGGGTGTGGTGGGGGGGCGTGGTCTCACCCAGGGGGCGTGGCCAAGGCTTGAGAGCTGGGCTCTGTGCCACCTCCTTGGTGGGCTCCGAGGAGGGGGCGGGGCCTGGCAGCAGGAGGCGGGGCCCGGCGACGAGGGGGGCGGGGTTTAACGCCCCTCCCCTTTGCCCGCTAGACGGAGCGGGACGTGAGCGTCCGGCAGCGAGCGGCCGACCTGCTCTACGCCATGTGCGACCGCAGCACCGCCCAGCAGATCGTGGCCGAGATGCTGAGCTACCTGGAGACGGCCGACTACGCCATCCGCGAGGAGATCGTGGGTCCTGGGGTCCCCCCAAAAACCCCCGAGGGGCCCCCCCCCAAAAAACCCCGAAGGGTCGTCCCCCCTCCAAGACCCCCAGGGGTCACCCAAACCCCCCGCCGGGGACACCCCAAACCTCCTCCGGGGACCCTTCAAAACCCCTAAGCTGCCCCCAGGGATGCTCCGAGGCCCCAAGAGGACCCCCAAAATAGCTGAGGGCCCCCCCAAAACCCCAAGGGGGTGCACCAAACCCCCCCTGCGGGCCCCTCTAGATTCCCGGAGGACCCCTCCAAGACCATGTCCCAAAACCCCGAGGGACCCCCAAAACCTCCCCAGGGGACCCCTGAGAGGGTGCCCCAAGACCCCCAAGAGGATCCCCAAAATGGCTGAGGGCCCCCCAAAAACCCCAAGGGGGTGCCCCGAACTCCCCTGCGGACCCCCCCAAGACCCCCAGGGGATGTCCCAAAACCCCAAGGGACCCCCGACAGGATGCCCGAAGGGGACCCCTAAAACTGCAGAGGGCCGCCCAACTCCCCCCAGGGGACCCCTCAAAACTCCCTGAGGGCCCCTCAAAATCCCCAAGGAGACACCCCTAGACCCCCAGGGGGACCCCCCAACCCCCCCCCCAGGGGCCCCAAAATAGCTGAGGGCTCCCCAAAACCCCCCAGAGAACCCCCCGAAGACCCCAAGAGCACACCCCAGAACCCTGAGGGGACCCCCAGAACCCCCAAGCAGCCACCCCTAGACCCCCCAAAACCCCAAAGGCGATACCCCAAGACCTTAACAGCCTCCATTAGACCCCTGGAGGGACCCCCAAAACCCCAAGGGGCCCCCAAAACCTCCAAGGGGACCCTCAACAGACCCCCAAAACCCCCAAGGGGATGCCCCAAGACCCCAAGGGCCCCCATTAGACCCCCAAGGGATCCCCAAAACCCCCAAGGGGACCCCCCTAGACCCCAAGGGGACCCCCAAAACCCCCAAGGGTCCCTCAAAATCCCCAAGGGAACCCCCAAAGGACCCTCAAAACCCCCAATAGGACCCCCAAGGCACCCTCAATACCTTCAAAAGGACCCTTCAAGACCCCAAGCGACCCTCAAAACCCCGAAGGGGACCCCCCAAAACCCCCAAGGGACCCCCCAAAACCCCCAAGGGACCCTCAAAACCCTCCAAGGGACCCTTCAAGACCCCAAGGGACCCCCAAAACCCCGAAGGGATCCTCAAAACCCCAAAGGGGACCCCCAAGCGACCCTCAAAACCCTCAAAGGGACCCTTCAAGACCCCAAGGGAACCCCAAAAACCCTCAAGAGACCCTCAGAACTCCCAATGGGACCCCCAAGACACCCTCAATACCCTCAAAAGGACCCTTCAAGACCCCAAGGGACCCTCAAAACCCTGAAGGGGACCCCCCTAGACCCCCAAAGGACCCCCAAAACCCCCAAGGGACCCTCAAAACCCCCAAGGGGACACCCAAGCGACCCTCAAAACCCTCAAAGGGACCTTTCAAGACCCCAAGGGACCCCCAAAACCCCCAAGGGACCCTCAAAACCCCCAAGGGGACCCCCAAGTGACCCTCAAAACCCTCAAAGGGACCTTTCAAGACCCCAAGGGACCCCCAAAACCCCCAAGGGACCCTCAAAACCCCCAAGGGGACCCCCAAGTGACCCTCAAAACCCTCAAAGGGACCTTTCAAGACCCCAAGGGACCCCCAAAACCCCCAAGGGGCCCTCAAAACCCCGAAGGGGACCCCCAAGACACCCTCAATACCCTCAAAAGGACCCTTCAAGACCCCAAGGGACCCTCAAAACCCCGAAGGGGACACCCCTAGACCCCCAAGGGACTCTCCAAAACCCCCAAGGGGACCCCCAAGCGACCCTCAAAACCCTCAAAGGGACCTTTCAAGACCCCAAGGGGACCCCCCTAGACCACGAGGGGACCCCCAAAACCCCCATGGGGACAGCCCTAGACCCCAAGGGCATCCCCCAAAACCCCAAGGGACCCTCAAAACCCTCAAAAGGACCCTTAGGGACCCCAAAACCCCCAAGAGGACCCCCAAGCGACCCTCAAAACCCTCCAAGGGACCCTTCAAGACCCCAAGGAACCCCCCAAAACCCCCAAGCGACCCTCAAAACCCTCCAAGGGACCCTTCAAGACCCCAAAGGACCCCCCCAAAACACCTCAAGGACCCGGCCCCCCTTCCCCAAAAGGTGCTGAAGGTGGCCATCTTGGCGGAGAAGTACGCGGTGGACTACAGCTGGTACGTGGACACCATCCTCAACCTCATCCGCATCGCCGGCGACTACGTCAGCGAGGAGGTGTGGTACCGCGTCATCCAGATCGTCATCAACCGCGACGACGTCCAGGGCTACGCCGCCAAGACCGTCTTCGAGGTAACAACGACGGGGGGACACACGCACACACACCCCCCACCCCCCCCCCCCAAAATGTCACACCCCTGCACCCCAAAATGGCCCCCACCTTCTCAGCGACGTCACGGTCGCCTCGTCTTCTCGCCAGGCTCTGCAGGCGCCCCGCGTGCCACGAGAATATGGTGAAGGTGGGGGGCTACATCCTGGGGGAGTTTGGGAATCTCATCGCCGGGGACCCCCGCTCCAGGTAAAGGGCTGGGGGGGTCGGGGACGCTTGGTGGGCGTTTGGGGGTCCCTTCTGGCTGGGGGGGGGGTGCTTTCACCTATGGGGTCGGGGGGGGGTTGTGGGTGTCCCCTCGGTGTCCCCGTGGACCCCCCGCGGCACCCGGGGCTGGTTTGGGGGGGGGGGGGTCCATGGGGACTCTGCTCCCCCCCGACCTGGTGTCCCCACGCTGTCCCCACTGTCCCCACACCCCCCCTGCTGCACCGGGGGCTGGTCCAGGGGGTCCGCGGGGCCTCTGCCCCCCCCAAATCAGTGTCCCCCCGTCCCCTTGCCGTCCCCTGCTGCACCAGGGGCTGGCTCGGGGTCCACGGGGCCTCTGCCCCGGTGTCCCCGATGTCCCCAGGCTGTCCCCTCGCTGTCCCCACTGTCCCCTTGCTGTCCCCTGCTGCACCTGGGGCTGGTTCAGGGGGTCCGCGGGGCCTCTGCCCCCCCCAAATCAGTGTCCCCCCGTCCCCTTGCCGTCCCCTGCTGCACCAGGGGCTGGCTCGGGGTCCACGGGGCCTCTGCCCCGGTGTCCCCGATGTCCCCAGGCTGTCCCCCTCGCTGTCCCCACTGTCCCCTTGCTGTCCCCTGCTGCACCTGGGGCTGGTTCAGGGGGTCCGCGGGGCCTCTGCCCCCCCCAAATCAGTGTCCCCCCGTCCCCTTGCCGTCCCCTGCTGCACCGGGGGCTGGCTCAGGGGGTCCCCGGGGCCTCTGCCCCCGGTGTCCCCGATGTCCCCACGCTGTCCCCTCGCTGTCCCCACTGTCCCCACAGCCCCCTGGCGCACCGGGGGCTGGCTCAGGGGGTCCGCGGGGGCCTCTGCCCCGGTGTCCCCGATGTCCCCAGGCTGTCCCCTCGCTGTCCCCGCAGCCCCTTGGTGCAGTTTGGGCTCCTGCACTCCAAGTTCCACCTGTGCAGCGTGGCGACGCGGGCGCTGCTGCTCTCCACCTACATCAAATTCATCAACCTCTTCCCCGAGACCAAGGGCACCATCCAGGAGGTGCTGAGGGCCGGCAGCCAGCTGCGCAACGCCGACGTGGAGCTGCAGCAGCGCGCCGTCGAGTACCTCAAGCTCAGCTCCATCGCCAGCACCGACGTCCTGGTGAGGCTTGGGGACATTTGGGGACGTTTGGGGACATCCTGGGGACTGGGGGGGACACCGAGGGGATGTGGGAATAGGTGGAAGGGGGGACAAAGGGATCCGCGACGCCGACGCGGGGCCGCGGCAGCGACGTTGGGCACCTCGGGCTCAGCTCCGTCGCCAGCCCCGACGTCCTGGTGAGGCTTGGGGACACTTGGGGACGTTTGGGGGACATCCTGGGGACACTTGGGGACTGGGGGGGACACCGAGGGGATGTGGGAATACATGGAAGGGGGGACAAAGGGATCCACAACGCCAACGCGGGGCCGCGGCAGCGACGTTGGGCACCTCGGGCTCAGCTCCGTCGCCAGCCCCGACGTCCTGGTGAGGCTTGGGGACATTTGGGGACGTTTGGGGACATCCTGGGGACACTTGGGGACTGGGGGGGACACCGAGGGGATGTGGGAATACATGGAAGGGGGGACAAAGGGATCCACAACGCCAACGCGGGGCCGCGGCAGCGACGTTGGGCACCTTGGGCTCAGCTCCGTCGCCAGCCCCCGACGTCCTGGTGAGGCTTGGGGACATTTGGGGACGTTTGGGGACATCCTGGGGACACTTGGGGACTGGGGGGGACACCGAGGGGATGTGGGAATACGTGGAAGGGGGGACAAAGGGATCCACAACGCCAACGCGGGGCCGCGGCAGCGACGTTGGGCACCTTGGGCTCAGCTCCGTCGCCAGCCCCGACGTCCTGGTGAGGCTTGGGGACATTTGGGGACGTTTGGGGACATCCTGGGGACACTTGGGGACTGGGGGGGACACCGAGGGGATGTGGGAATACATGGAAGGGGGGACAAAGGGATCCACAACGCCAACGCGGGGCCGCGGCAGCGACGTTGGGCACCTTGGGCTCAGCTCCGTCGCCAGCCCCGACGTCCTGGTGAGGCTTGGGGGACATTTGGGGACGTTTGGGGACATCCTGGGGACACTTGGGGACTGGGGGGGACACCGAGGGGATGTGGGAATACGTGGAAGGGGGGACAAAGGGATCGCGACGCCGACGCGGGGCCGCGGCAGCGACGTTGGGCACCTCGGGCTCAGCTCCGTCGCCAGCCCCCGACGTCCTGGTGAGGCTTGGGGACACTTGGGGACATCGTGGGGACACGGGGGGGGTCCCCAGGCTTTGGGGTGACCCCCCCCGGGGTTGTGTGTGTGTGTCCCCCCCCCCGCAGGCGACGGTGCTGGAGGAGATGCCGCCCTTCCCCGAGCGGGAGTCGTCCATCTTGGCCAAGCTGAAGAAGAAGAAGGGCCCCGGGGCGGGGGCCGAAGGGGACGAGGGCCGGCGCGAGGGGGGGGGCCGAGCTCAACGGGGGGGCTGAGCCCCCCCCCAGCACCGCCGTGAGCGCCCGGGGGGGGGACACTGGGTCCCCCCTTATTTTTTTGGGGGGGGGGGGGTGATCCCTGGAGTCCTGGGTCCCTTTTTTGGGGGGGGTCCCACATACCTGGGGCCACTTTTGGGGGGGTCCTGGACACCTGGGTCCTTTTTTTTTTGGGGGGGGGGGGTCCTGGATATCTGGGTCCCCTTTTT
The DNA here is from genome assembly GCA_028022735.1 of Gypaetus barbatus. Classification (NCBI taxonomy): domain Eukaryota; kingdom Metazoa; phylum Chordata; class Aves; order Accipitriformes; family Accipitridae; genus Gypaetus; species Gypaetus barbatus. Next base: position 25,118 of record JAQMCM010000059.1, read on the forward strand.
GGGGGGGTCCCACATACCTGGGTCCCCTTTTTGGGGGGGGGTCCCACATACCTGGGGCCACTTTTGGGGGGGTCCTGGACACCAGGGTCCTTTTTTTTTTTGGGGGAGGGGGTCCTGGATACCTGGGTCCCCTTTTTGGGGGGGTCCCACATACCTGGGTCCCCTTTTTGGGGGGGGTCCCACATACCTGGGGCCACTTTTGGGGGGGTCCTGGACACCTGGGTCCCTTTTTTGGGGGGGGGGGTCCCAGATATTTAGGGCCACTTTTGGGGGGGGGTCCCAGACACCTGGGTCCCTTTTTTTTGGGGGGGGGGGGTGGTCCTGGACATGTGGGTCCCCTTTTGCGGGGGGGGGTCCTTGATATCTGGGTCCCCTTTTTGGGGGGATCTCGGACACGTAGGTCCCCTTTTGGCGGGGGGGGTCCCCAGATATCTGGGGCCGCTTTTGGGGGGGGGGTCCCAGATATTTAGGCCATTTCTGAGGGGGGTCCTGGATACGTGGGTTCCCTTCTTTTGGGGGGGGGTCCTGGTTATCTGGGGCCAATTTTGGGGGGGGTCCTGGACACCTGGGTCCCCCTTTTTGGGGGGGGATATCCCCGGACACCTGGGTCCCCTTTTTGGGGGGGGTCCCAGATATTTAGGGCCACTTTTGAGGGGGGTCCCAGACACCTGGGTCCCTTTTTTTGGGGGGGGGGGGGGTGTCTCAGATATCTGGGTCCCCATTTTGGGGGGGGGGGTCCCCCAAACCTGGGTCCCTTTTTAGGATGGGGGGGGGGGGTCCCCAGACACCTGGGTCCCCTTTTGGGGGGTCCCCCCAATGCCTGGG
>JAQMCM010000227.1:0-25735 GCA_028022735.1 Gypaetus barbatus
GCCGAGAACGAGAACGTTGAGATGCTCATCGCTGGGAAAGCACAGATCCCCGGTGCTGTTGTGCCTGTGAATAGGCTGCAGTGGGTAGGTGAAGAGCAGCAGCAGCTTTTAGGGCTGGCACCTTCCTTGTGGGAGAAGAGGGCCGGACGTTTGCACTTTCGGAAAATGCAATCTGCCGAGAACGAGAACGTTGAGATGCTCCATCTCTGGGAAAGCACAGATCCCCCAGGTGCTCTTGTGCCTGTGAATAGGCTGCAGTGGGTAGGTGAAGAGCAGCAGCAGCTTTTCAGGGCTGGCACCTTCCTTGTGGAGAAGAGGCCGGACGTTTGCACTTTCGGAAAAATGCATCTGCCGAGAACGAGAACGTTGAGATGCTCCATCGCTGGGAAAGCACAGATCCCCAGGGCTGTTGTGCCTGTGAATAGGCTGCAGTGGGTAGGTGAAGAGCAGCAGCAGCTTTCAGGGCTGGCACCTTCCTTGTGGAGAAGAGGCCGGACGTTTGCACTTTCGGAAAATGCATCTGCCGAGACGAGAACGTTGAGATGCTCCATCTCTGGGAAAGCACAGATCCCCAGGGCTGTTGTGCCTGTGAATAGGCTGCAGTGGGTAGGTGAAGAGCAGCAGCAGCTTTCAGGGCTGGCACCTTCCTTGTGGGAGAAGAGGCCGGACGTTTGCACTTTCGGAAAATGCATCTGCCGAGACGAGAACGTTGAGATGCTCCATCTCTGGGAAAGCACAGATCCCCAGTGCTCTTGTGCCTGTGAATAGGCTGCAGTGGGTAGGTGAAGAGCAGCAGCAGCTTTCAGGGCTGGCACCTTCCTTGTGGGAGAAGAGGCCGGACGTTTGCACTTTCGGAAAATGCATCTGCCGAGAACGAGAACGTTGAGATGCTCCATCTCTGGGAAAGCACAGATCCCCAGGGCTGTTGTGCCTGTGAATAGGCTGCAGTGGGTAGGTGAAGAGCAGCAGCAGCTTTCAGGGCTGGCACCTTCCTTGTGGGAGAAGAGGCCGGACGTTTGCACTTTCGGAAAAATGCATCTGCCGAGAACGAGAACGTTGAGATGCTCCATCTCTGGGAAAGCACAGATCCCCAGGGCTCTTGTGCCTGTGAATAGGCTGCAGTGGGTAGGTGAAGAGCAGCAGCAGCTTTCAGGGCTGGACACCTTCCTTGTGGGAGAAGAGGCCGGACGTTTGCACTTTCGGAAAATGCATCTGCCGAGACCGAGAACGTTGAGATGCTCCATCTCTGGGAAAGCACAGATCCCCAGTGCTCTTGTGCCTGTGAATAGGCTGCAGTGGGTAGGTGAAGAGCAGCAGCAGCTTTCAGGGCTGGCACCTTCCTTGTGGGAGAAGAGGCCGGACGTTTGCACTTTCGGAAAATGCACCTGCCGAGAACGAGAACGTTGAGATGCTCCATCTCTGGGAAAGCACAGATCCCCAGTGCTGTTGTGCCTGTGAATAGGCTGCAGGTGGGCAGGTGAAGAGCAGCAGCAGCTTTCAGGGCTGGCACCTTCCTTGTGGGAGAAGAGGCCGGACGTTTGCACTTTCGGAAAATGCATCTGCCGAGAACGAGAACGTTGAGATGCTCCATCTCTGGGAAAGCACAGATCCCCAGGTGCTGTTGTGCCTGTGAATAGGCTGCAGTGGGTAGGTGAAGAGCAGCAGCAGCTTTCAGGGCTGGCACCTTCCTTGTGGGAGAAGAGGCCGGACGTTTGCACTTTCAGAAAATGCATCTGCCGAGAACGAGAACGTTGAGATGCTCCATCTCTGGGAAAGCACAGATCCCCGGTGCTGTTTTGCCTGTGAATAGGCTGCAGTGGGTAGGTGAAGAGCAGCAGCAGCTTTTAGGGCTGGCACCTTCCTTGTGGAGAAGAGGCCGGACGTTTGCACTTTCGGAAAATGCACCTGCCGAGAACGAGAACGTTGAGATGCTCCATCTCTGGGAAAGCACAGATCCCCAGGGCTCTTGTGCCTGTGAATAGGCTGCAGTGGGTAGGTGAAGAGCAGCAGCAGCTTTCAGGGCTGGCACCTTCCTTGTGGGAGAAGAGGCCGGACGTTTGCACTTTCGGAAAATGCATCTGCCGAGAACGAGAACGTTGAGATGCTCCATCGCTGGGAAAGCACAGATCCCCAGGGCTGTTGTGCCTGTGAATAGGCTGCAGTGGGTAGGTGAAGAGCAGCAGCAGCTTTCAGGGCTGGCACCTTCCTTGTGGGAGAAGAGGCCGGACGTTTGCACTTTCGGAAAAATGCATCTGCCGAGAACGAGAACGTTGAGATGCTCCATCGCTGGGAAAGCACAGATCCCAGGTGCTGTTGTGCCTGTGAATAGGCTGCAGTGGGTAGGTGAAGAGCAGCAGCAGCTTTTAGGGCTGGCACCTTCCTTGTGGGAGAAGAGGCCGGACGTTTGCACTTTCGGAAAATGCATCTGCCGAGAACGAGAACGTTGAGATGCTCCATCTCTGGGAAAGCACAGATCCCCAGGGCTCTTGTGCCTGTGAATAGGCTGCAGTGGGTAGGTGAAGAGCAGCAGCAGCTTTCAGGGCTGGCACCTTCCTTGTGGGAGAAGAGGCCGGACGTTTGCACTTTCGGAAAAATGCATCTGCCGAGAACGAGAACGTTGAGATGCTCCATCTCTGGGAAAGCACAGATCCCCAGGGCTGTTGTGCCTGTGAATAGGCTGCAGTGGGTAGGTGAAGAGCAGCAGCAGCTTTCAGGGCTGGCACCTTCCTTGTGGGAGAAGAGGCCGGACGTTTGCACTTTCGGAAAATGCATCTGCCGAGAACGAGAACGTTGAGATGCTCCATCTCTGGGAAAGCACAGATCCCCAGTGCTGTTGTGCCTGTGAATAGGCTGCAGTGGGTAGGTGAAGAGCAGCAGCAGCTTTCAGGGCTGGCACCTTCCTTGTGGGAGAAGAGGCCGGACGTTTGCACTTTCGGAAAATGCATCTGCCGAGACCGAGAACGTTGAGATGCTCCATCTCTGGAAAGCACAGATCCCCAGGGCTGTTGTGCCTGTGAATAGGCTGCAGTGGGTAGGTGAAGAGGCAGCAGCAGCTTTCAGGGCTGGCACCTTCCTTGTGGGAGAAGAGGCCGGACGTTTGCACTTTCGGAAAATGCATGTGCCGAGAACGAGAACGTTGAGATGCTCCATCTGTGGGAAAGCACAGATCCCCAGTGCTGTTGTGCCTGTGAATAGGCTGCAGTGGGTAGGTGAAGAGCAGCAGCAGCTTTCAGGGCTGGCACCTTCCTTGTGGGAGAAGAGGCCGGACGTTTGCACTTTCGGAAAAATGCATCTGCCGAGAACGAGAACGTTGAGATGCTCCATCTCTGGGAAAGCACAGATCCCCAGTGCTCTTGTGCCTGTGAATAGGCTGCAGTGGGTAGGTGAAGAGCAGCAGCAGCTTTCAGGGCTGGCACCTTCCTTGTGGGAGAAGAGGCCGGACGTTTGCACTTTCGGAAAATGCCTCTGCCGAGAACGAGAACGTTGAGATGCTCCATCTCTGGGAAAGCACAGATCCCCAGTGCTGTTGTGCCTGTGAATAGGCTGCAGTGGGTAGGTGAAGAGCAGCAGCAGCTTTCAGGGCTGGCACCTTCCTTGTGGGAGAAGAGGCCGGACGTTTGCACTTTCGGAAAAATGCATCTGCCGAGAACGAGAACGTTGAGATGCTCCATCGCTGGGAAAGCACAGATCCCCAGGGCTGTTGTGCCTGTGAATAGGCTGCAGTGGGTAGGTGAAGAGCAGCAGCAGCTTTTAGGGCTGGCACCTTCCTTGTGGGAGAAGAGGCCGGACGTTTGCACTTTCGGAAAATGCACCTGCCGAGAACGAGAACGTTGAGATGCTCCATCTCTGGGAAAGCACAGATCCCCAGGGCTCTTGTGCCTGTGAATAGGCTGCAGTGGGTAGGTGAAGAGCAGCAGCAGCTTTCAGGGCTGGCACCTTCCTTGTGGGAGAAGAGGCCGGACGTTTGCACTTTCGGAAAAATGCATCTGCCGAGAACGAGAACGTTGAGATGCTCCATCGCTGGGAAAGCACAGATCCCCAGGGCTGTTGTGCCTGTGAATAGGCTGCAGTGGGTAGGTGAAGAGCAGCAGCAGCTTTCAGGGCTGGCACCTTCCTTGTGGGAGAAGAGGCCGGACGTTTGCACTTTCGGAAAAATGCATCTGCCGAGAACGAGAACGTTGAGATGCTCCATCGCTGGGAAAGCACAGATCCCCGGTGCTGTTGTGCCTGTGAATAGGCTGCAGTGGGTAGGTGAAGAGCAGCAGCAGCTTTTAGGGCTGGCACCTTCCTTGTGGGAGAAGAGGCCGGACGTTTGCACTTTCGGAAAATGCATCTGCCGAGAACGAGAACGTTGAGATGCTCCATCTCTGGGAAAGCACAGATCCCCAGGGCTGTTGTGCCTGTGAATAGGCTGCAGTGGGTAGGTGAAGAGCAGCAGCAGCTTTCAGGGCTGGCACCTTCCTTGTGGGAGAAGAGGCCGGACGTTTGCACTTTCGGAAAAATGCATCTGACGAGAACGAGAACGTTGAGATGCTCCATCGCTGGGAAAGCACAGATCCCCAGGGCTGTTGTGCCTGTGAATAGGCTGCAGTGGGTAGGTGAAGAGCAGCAGCAGCTTTCAGGGCTGGCACCTTCCTTGTGGGAGAAGAGGCCGGACGTTTGCACTTTCGGAAAATGCATCTGCCGAGACCGAGAACGTTGAGATGCTCCATCTCTGGGAAAGCACAGATCCCCAGTGCTGTTGTGCCTGTGAATAGGCTGCAGTGGGTAGGTGAAGAGCAGCAGCAGCTTTCAGGGCTGGCACCTTCCTTGTGGGAGAAGAGGCCGGACGTTTGCACTTTTGGAAAAATGCATCTGCCGAGACCGAGAACGTTGAGATGCTCCATCTCTGGGAAAGCACAGATCCCCAGGGCTGTTGTGCCTGTGAATAGGCTGCAGTGGGTAGGTGAAGAGCAGCAGCAGCTTTCAGGGCTGGCACCTTCCTTGTGGGAGAAGAGGCCGGACGTTTGCACTTTCGGAAAATGCATCTGCCGAGAACGAGAACGTTGAGATGCTCCATCTCTGGGAAAGCACAGATCCCCAGTGCTCTTGTGCCTGTGAATAGGCTGCAGTGGGTAGGTGAAGAGCAGCAGCAGCTTTCAGGGCTGGCACCTTCCTTGTGGGAGAAGAGGCCGGACGTTTGCACTTTCGGAAAATGCATCTGCCGAGAACGAGAACGTTGAGATGCTCCATCTCTGGGAAAGCACAGATCCCCAGGGCTGTTGTGCCTGTGAATAGGCTGCAGTGGGTAGGTGAAGAGCAGCAGCAGCTTTCAGGGCTGGCACCTTCCTTGTGGGAGAAGAGGCCGGACGTTTGCACTTTCGGAAAAATGCATCTGCCGAGACCGAGAACGTTGAGATGCTCCATCTCTGGGAAAGCACAGATCCCCAGGGCTGTTGTGCCCGTGAATAGGCTGCAGTGGGTATGTGAAGAGCAGCAGCAGCTTTCAGGGCTGGCACCTTCCTTGTGGGAGAAGAGGCCGGACGTTTGCACTTTCGGATAATGCATCTGCCGAGACCGAGAACGTTGAGATGCTCCATCTCTGGGAAAGCACAGATCCCCAGTGCTCTTGTGCCTGTGAATAGGCTGCAGTGGGTAGGTGAAGAGCAGCAGCAGCTTTCAGGGCTGGCACCTTCCTTGTGGGAGAAGAGGCCGGACGTTTGCACTTTCGGAAAATGCATCTGCCGAGACCGAGAACGTTGAGATGCTCCATCTCTGGGAAAGCACAGATCCCCAGGGCTGTTGTGCCTGTGAATAGGCTGCAGTGGGTAGGTGAAGAGCAGCAGCAGCTTTCAGGGCTGGCACCTTCCTTGTGGGAGAAGAGGCCGGACGTTTGCACTTTCGGAAAATGCATGTGCCGAGAACGAGAACGTTGAGATGCTCCATCTCTGGGAAAGCACAGATCCCCAGTGCTGTTGTGCCTGTGAATAGGCTGCAGTGGGTAGGTGAAGAGCAGCAGCAGCTTTCAGGGCTGGCACCTTCCTTGTGGGAGAAGAGGCCGGACGTTTGCACTTTCGGAAAAATGCATCTGCCGAGAACGAGAACGTTGAGATGCTCCATCTCTGGGAAAGCACAGATCCCCAGTGCTCTTGTGCCTGTGAATAGGCTGCAGTGGGTAGGTGAAGAGCAGCAGCAGCTTTCAGGGCTGGCACCTTCCTTGTGGGAGAAGAGGCCGGACGTTTGCACTTTCGGAAAATGCCTCTGCCGAGAACGAGAACGTTGAGATGCTCCATCTCTGGGAAAGCACAGATCCCCAGTGCTGTTGTGCCTGTGAATAGGCTGCAGTGGGTAGGTGAAGAGCAGCAGCAGCTTTCAGGGCTGGCACCTTCCTTGTGGGAGAAGAGGCCGGACGTTTGCACTTTTGGAAAAATGCATCTGCCGAGAACGAGAACGTTGAGATGCTCCATCGCTGGGAAAGCACAGATCCCCAGGGCTCTTGTGCCTGTGAATAGGCTGCAGTGGGTAGGTGAAGAGCAGCAGCAGCTTTCAGGGCTGGCACCTTCCTTGTGGGAGAAGAGGCCGGACGTTTGCACTTTCGGAAAATGCATCTGCCGAGAACGAGAACGTTGAGATGCTCCATCTCTGGGAAAGCACAGATCCCCAGGGCTGTTGTGCCTGTGAATAGGCTGCAGTGGGTAGGTGAAGAGCAGCAGCAGCTTTCAGGGCTGGCACCTTCCTTGTGGGAGAAGAGGCCGGACGTTTGCACTTTCGGAAAAATGCATCTGCCGAGAACGAGAACGTTGAGATGCTCCATCTGTGGGAAAGCACAGATCCCCAGGGCTGTTGTGCCTGTGAATAGGCTGCAGTGGGTAGGTGAAGAGCAGCAGCAGCTTTCAGGGCTGGCACCTTCCTTGTGGGAGAAGAGGCCGGACGTTTGCACTTTCGGAAAAATGCATCTGCCGAGACCGAGAACGTTGAGATGCTCCATCTCTGGGAAAGCACAGATCCCCAGGGCTGTTGTGCCTGTGAATAGGCTGCAGTGGGTAGGTGAAGAGCAGCAGCAGCTTTCAGGGCTGGCACCTTCCTTGTGGGAGAAGAGGCCGGACGTTTGCACTTTCGGAAAATGCATCTGCCGAGAACGAGAACGTTGAGATGCTCCATCTCTGGGAAAGCACAGATCCCCAGTGCTGTTGTGCCTGTGAATAGGCTGCAGTGGGTAGGTGAAGAGCAGCAGCAGCTTTCAGGGCTGGCACCTTCCTTGTGGGAGAAGAGGCCGGACGTTTGCACTTTCGGAAAAATGCACCTGCCGAGAACGAGAACGTTGAGATGCTCCATCTCTGGGAAAGCACAGATCCCCAGGGCTCTTGTGCCTGTGAATAGGCTGCAGTGGGTAGGTGAAGAGCAGCAGCAGCTTTCAGGGCTGGCACCTTCCTTGTGGGAGAAGAGGCCGGACGTTTGCACTTTCGGAAAAATGCATCTGCCGAGACCGAGAACGTTGAGATGCTCCATCTCTGGGAAAGCACAGATCCCCAGTGCTGTTGTGCCTGTGAATAGGCTGCAGTGGGTAGGTGAAGAGCAGCAGCAGCTTTCAGGGCTGGCACCTTCCTTGTGGGAGAAGAGGCCGGACGTTTGCACTTTCGGAAAAATGCATCTGCCGAGAACGAGAACGTTGAGATGCTCCATCTCTGGGAAAGCACAGATCCCCAGGGCTGTTGTGCCTGTGAATAGGCTGCAGTGGGTAGGTGAAGAGCAGCAGCAGCTTTCAGGGCTGGCACCTTCCTTGTGGGAGAAGAGGCCGGACGTTTGCACTTTCGGAAAATGCATCTGCCGAGAACGAGAACGTTGAGATGCTCCATCTCTGGGAAAGCACAGATCCCCAGGGCTGTTGTGCCTGTGAATAGGCTGCAGTGGGTAGGTGAAGAGCAGCAGCAGCTTTCAGGGCTGGCACCTTCCTTGTGGGAGAAGAGGCCGGACGTTTGCACTTTCGGAAAAATGCATCTGCCGAGACCGAGAACGTTGAGATGCTCCATCTCTGGGAAAGCACAGATCCCCAGTGCTGTTGTGCCTGTGAATAGGCTGCAGTGGGTAGGTGAAGAGCAGCAGCAGCTTTCAGGGCTGGCACCTTCCTTGTGGGAGAAGAGGCCGGACGTTTGCACTTTCGGAAAAATGCATCTGCCGAGAACGAGAACGTTGAGATGCTCCATCTCTGGGAAAGCACAGATCCCCAGGGCTGTTGTGCCTGTGAATAGGCTGCAGTGGGTAGGTGAAGAGCAGCAGCAGCTTTCAGGGCTGGCACCTTCCTTGTGGGAGAAGAGGCCGGACGTTTGCACTTTCGGAAAATGCATCTGCCGAGAACGAGAACGTTGAGATGCTCCATCTCTGGGAAAGCACAGATCCCCAGTGCTGTTGTGCCTGTGAATAGGCTGCAGTGGGTAGGTGAAGAGCAGCAGCAGCTTTCAGGGCTGGCACCTTCCTTGTGGGAGAAGAGGCCGGACGTTTGCACTTTCGGAAAATGCATCTGCCGAGACCGAGAACGTTGAGATGCTCCATCTCTGGGAAAGCACAGATCCCCAGTGCTGTTGTGCCTGTGAATAGGCTGCAGTGGGTAGGTGAAGAGCAGCAGCAGCTTTCAGGGCTGGCACCTTCCTTGTGGGAGAAGAGGCCGGACGTTTGCACTTTCGGAAAAATGCATCTGCCGAGACCGAGAACGTTGAGATGCTCCATCTCTGGGAAAGCACAGATCCCCAGTGCTGTTGTGCCTGTGAATAGGCTGCAGTGGGTAGGTGAAGAGCAGCAGCAGCTTTCAGGGCTGGCACCTTCCTTGTGGGAGAAGAGGCCGGACGTTTGCACTTTCGGAAAAATGCATCTGCCGAGACCGAGAACGTTGAGATGCTCCATCTCTGGGAAAGCACAGATCCCCAGGGCTCTTGTGCCTGTGAATAGGCTGCAGTGGGTAGGTGAAGAGCAGCAGCAGCTTTCAGGGCTGGCACCTTCCTTGTGGGAGAAGAGGCCGGACGTTTGCACTTTCGGAAAAATGCATCTGCCGAGACCGAGAACGTTGAGATGCTCCATCTCTGGGAAAGCACAGATCCCCAGGGCTCTTGTGCCTGTGAATAGGCTGCAGTGGGTAGGTGAAGAGCAGCAGCAGCTTTCAGGGCTGGCACCTTCCTTGTGGGAGAAGAGGCCGGACGTTTGCACTTTCGGAAAAATGCATCTGCCGAGAACGAGAACGTTGAGATGCTCCATCTCTGGGAAAGCACAGATCCCCAGTGCTGTTGTGCCTGTGAATAGGCTGCAGTGGGTAGGTGAAGAGCAGCAGCAGCTTTCAGGGCTGGCACCTTCCTTGTGGGAGAAGAGGCCGGACGTTTGCACTTTTGGAAAAATGCATCTGCCGAGAACGAGAACGTTGAGATGCTCCATCTGTGGGAAAGCACAGATCCCCAGTGCTGTTGTGCCTGTGAATAGGCTGCAGTGGGTAGGTGAAGAGCAGCAGCAGCTTTCAGGGCTGGCACCTTCCTTGTGGGAGAAGAGGCCGGACGTTTGCACTTTCGGAAAAATGCATCTGCCGAGAACGAGAACGTTGAGATGCTCCATCTCTGGGAAAGCACAGATCCCCAGGGCTGTTGTGCCCGTGAATAGGCTGCAGTGGGTATGTGAAGAGCAGCAGCAGCTTTCAGGGCTGGCACCTTCCTTGTGGGAGAAGAGGCCGGACGTTTGCACTTTCGGAAAATGCATCTGCCGAGACCGAGAACGTTGAGATGCTCTATCTCTGGGAAAGCACAGATCCCCAGGGCTGTTGTGCCCGTGAATAGGCTGCAGTGGGTATGTGAAGAGCAGCAGCAGCTTTCAGGGCTGGCACCTTCCTTGTGGGAGAAGAGGCCGGACGTTTGCACTTTCGGAAAATGCATCTGCCGAGACCGAGAACGTTGAGATGCTCCATCTCTGGGAAAGCACAGATCCCCAGGGCTCTTGTGCCTGTGAATAGGCTGCAGTGGGTAGGTGAAGAGCAGCAGCAGCTTTCAGGGCTGGCACCTTCCTTGTGGGAGAAGAGGCCGGACGTTTGCACTTTCGGAAAATGCATCTGCCGAGACCGAGAACGTTGAGATGCTCCATCTCTGGGAAAGCACAGATCCCCAGGGCTGTTGTGCCTGTGAATAGGCTGCAGTGGGTAGGTGAAGAGCAGCAGCAGCTTTCAGGGCTGGCACCTTCCTTGTGGGAGAAGAGGCCGGACGTTTGCTCTTTTGGAAAAATGCATCTGCCGAGAACGAGAACGTTGAGATGCTCCATCTCTGGGAAAGCACAGATCCCCAGTGCTCTTGTGCCTGTGAATAGGCTGCAGTGGGTAGGTGAAGAGCAGCAGCAGCTTTCAGGGCTGGCACCTTCCTTGTGGGAGAAGAGGCCGGACGTTTGCACTTTCGGAAAAATGCATCTGCCGAGACCGAGAACGTTGAGATGCTCCATCTCTGGGAAAGCACAGATCCCCAGGGCTGTTGTGCCCGTGAATAGGCTGCAGTGGGTATGTGAAGAGCAGCAGCAGCTTTCAGGGCTGGCACCTTCCTTGTGGGAGAAGAGGCCGGACGTTTGCACTTTCGGAAAATGCATCTGCCGAGACCGAGAACGTTGAGATGCTCCATCTCTGGGAAAGCACAGATCCCCAGGGCTCTTGTGCCTGTGAATAGGCTGCAGTGGGTAGGTGAAGAGCAGCAGCAGCTTTCAGGGCTGGCACCTTCCTTGTGGGAGAAGAGGCCGGACGTTTGCACTTTTGGAAAATGCATGTGCCGAGAACGAGAACGTTGAGATGCTCCATCTCTGGGAAAGCTCAGATCCCCAGTGCTGTTGTGCCTGTGAATAGGCTGCAGTGGGTAGGTGAAGAGCAGCAGCAGCTTTCAGGGCTGGCACCTTCCTTGTGGGAGAAGAGGCCGGACGTTTGCACTTTCGGAAAAATGCATCTGCCGAGAACGAGAACGTTGAGATGCTCCATCTCTGGGAAAGCACAGATCCCCAGTGCTCTTGTGCCTGTGAATAGGCTGCAGTGGGTAGGTGAAGAGCAGCAGCAGCTTTCAGGGCTGGCACCTTCCTTGTGGGAGAAGAGGCCGGACGTTTGCACTTTCGGAAAATGCATCTGCCGAGAACGAGAACGTTGAGATGCTCCATCTCTGGGAAAGCACAGATCCCCAGTGCTGTTGTGCCTGTGAATAGGCTGCAGTGGGTAGGTGAAGAGCAGCAGCAGCTTTCAGGGCTGGCACCTTCCTTGTGGGAGAAGAGGCCGGACGTTTGCACTTTTTGAAAAATGCATCTGCCGAGAACGAGAACGTTGAGATGCTCCATCTCTGGGAAAGCACAGATCCCCAGGGCTCTTGTGCCTGTGAATAGGCTGCAGTGGGTAGGTGAAGAGCAGCAGCAGCTTTCAGGGCTGGCACCTTCCTTGTGGGAGAAGAGGCCGGACGTTTGCACTTTCGGAAAATGCATCTGCCGAGAACGAGAACGTTGAGATGCTCCATCTCTGGGAAAGCACAGATCCCCAGGGCTGTTGTGCCTGTGAATAGGCTGCAGTGGGTAGGTGAAGAGCAGCAGCAGCTTTCAGGGCTGGCACCTTCCTTGTGGGAGAAGAGGCCGGACGTTTGCACTTTCGGAAAAATGCATCTGCCGAGAACGAGAACGTTGAGATGCTCCATCTCTGGGAAAGCACAGATCCCCAGGGCTGTTGTGCCTGTGAATAGGCTGCAGTGGGTAGGTGAAGAGCAGCAGCAGCTTTCAGGGCTGGCACCTTCCTTGTGGGAGAAGAGGCCGGACGTTTGCACTTTCGGAAAAATGCATCTGCCGAGAACGAGAACGTTGAGATGCTCCATCTCTGGGAAAGCACAGATCCCCAGGGCTCTTGTGCCTGTGAATAGGCTGCAGTGGGTAGGTGAAGAGCAGCAGCAGCTTTCAGGGCTGGCACCTTCCTTGTGGGAGAAGAGGCCGGACGTTTGCACTTTCGGAAAATGCATCTGCCGAGAACGAGAACGTTGAGATGCTCCATCTCTGGGAAAGCACAGATCCCCAGGGCTGTTGTGCCTGTGAATAGGCTGCAGTGGGTAGGTGAAGAGCAGCAGCAGCTTTCAGGGCTGGCACCTTCCTTGTGGGAGAAGAGGCCGGACGTTTGCACTTTCGGAAAAATGCATCTGCCGAGACCGAGAACGTTGAGATGCTCCATCTCTGGGAAAGCACAGATCCCCAGGGCTGTTGTGCCTGTGAATAGGCTGCAGTGGGTAGGTGAAGAGCAGCAGCAGCTTTCAGGGCTGGCACCTTCCTTGTGGGAGAAGAGGCCGGACGTTTGCACTTTCGGAAAAATGCATCTGCCGAGAACGAGAACGTTGAGATGCTCCATCTGTGGGAAAGCACAGATCCCCAGGGCTGTTGTGCCTGTGAATAGGCTGCAGTGGGTAGGTGAAGAGCAGCAGCAGCTTTCAGGGCTGGCACCTTCCTTGTGGGAGAAGAGGCCGGACGTTTGCACTTTCGGAAAAATGCATCTGCCGAGACCGAGAACGTTGAGACGCTCCATCTCTGGGAAAGCACAGATCCCCAGGGCTGTTGTGCCTGTGAATAGGCTGCAGTGGGTAGGTGAAGAGCAGCAGCAGCTTTCAGGGCTGGCACCTTCCTTGTGGGAGAAGAGGCCGGACGTTTGCACTTTCGGAAAAATGCATCTGCCGAGAACGAGAACGTTGAGATGCTCCATCTCTGGGAAAGCACAGATCCCCAGGGCTGTTGTGCCTGTGAATAGGCTGCAGTGGGTAGGTGAAGAGCAGCAGCAGCTTTCAGGGCTGGCACCTTCCTTGTGGGAGAAGAGGCCGGACGTTTGCACTTTCGAAAATGCATCTGCCGAGAACGAGAACGTTGAGATGCTCCATCTCTGGGAAAGCACAGATCCCCAGGGCTGTTGTGCCTGTGAATAGGCTGCAGTGGGTAGGTGAAGAGCAGCAGCAGCTTTCAGGGCTGGCACCTTCCTTGTGGGAGAAGAGGCCGGACGTTTGCACTTTCGGAAAAATGCATCTGCCGAGAACGAGAACGTTGAGATGCTCCATCTCTGGGAAAGCACAGATCCCCAGGGCTGTTGTGCCTGTGAATAGGCTGCAGTGGGTAGGTGAAGAGCAGCAGCAGCTTTCAGGGCTGGCACCTTCCTTGTGGGAGAAGAGGCCGGACGTTTGCACTTTCGGAAAATGCACCTGCCGAGAACGAGAACGTTGAGATGCTCCATCTCTGGGAAAGCACAGATCCCCAGTGCTGTTGTGCCTGTGAATAGGCTGCAGTGGGTAGGTGAAGAGCAGCAGCAGCTTTCAGGGCTGGCACCTTCCTTGTGGGAGAAGAGGCCGGACGTTTGCACTTTCGGAAAATGCATCTGCCGAGAACGAGAACGTTGAGATGCTCCATCTCTGGGAAAGCACAGATCCCCAGTGCTGTTGTGCCTGTGAATAGGCTGCAGTGGGTAGGTGAAGAGCAGCAGCAGCTTTCAGGGCTGGCACCTTCCTTGTGGGAGAAGAGGCCGGACGTTTGCACTTTCGGAAAAATGCATCTGCCGAGACCGAGAACGTTGAGATGCTCCATCTCTGGGAAAGCACAGATCCCCAGTGCTGTTGTGCCTGTGAATAGGCTGCAGTGGGTAGGTGAAGAGCAGCAGCAGCTTTCAGGGCTGGCACCTTCCTTGTGGGAGAAGAGGCCGGACGTTTGCACTTTCGGAAAAATGCATCTGCCGAGACCGAGAACGTTGAGATGCTCCATCTCTGGGAAAGCACAGATCCCCAGGGCTCTTGTGCCTGTGAATAGGCTGCAGTGGGTAGGTGAAGAGCAGCAGCAGCTTTCAGGGCTGGCACCTTCCTTGTGGGAGAAGAGGCCGGACGTTTGCACTTTCGGAAAAATGCATCTGCCGAGAACGAGAACGTTGAGATGCTCCATCTCTGGGAAAGCACAGATCCCCAGGGCTGTTGTGCCTGTGAATAGGCTGCAGTGGGTAGGTGAAGAGCAGCAGCAGCTTTCAGGGCTGGCACCTTCCTTGTGGGAGAAGAGGCCGGACGTTTGCACTTTTGGAAAAATGCATCTGCCGAGAACGAGAACGTTGAGATGCTCCATCTGTGGGAAAGCACAGATCCCCAGTGCTGTTGTGCCTGTGAATAGGCTGCAGTGGGTAGGTGAAGAGCAGCAGCAGCTTTCAGGGCTGGCACCTTCCTTGTGGGAGAAGAGGCCGGACGTTTGCACTTTCGGAAAAATGCATCTGCCGAGAACGAGAACGTTGAGATGCTCCATCTCTGGGAAAGCACAGATCCCCAGTGCTGTTGTGCCTGTGAATAGGCTGCAGTGGGTAGGTGAAGAGCAGCAGCAGCTTTCAGGGCTGGCACCTTCCTTGTGGGAGAAGAGGCCGGACGTTTGCACTTTTGGAAAAATGCATCTGCCGAGAACGAGAACGTTGAGATGCTCCATCTCTGGGAAAGCACAGATCCCCAGTGCTGTTGTGCCTGTGAATAGGCTGCAGTGGGTAGGTGAAGAGCAGCAGCAGCTTTCAGGGCTGGCACCTTCCTTGTGGGAGAAGAGGCCAGACGTTTGCACTTTCGGAAAAATGCATCTGCTGAGAACGAGAACGTTGAGATGCTCCATCTCTGGGAAAGCACAGATCCCCAGTGCTGTTGTGCCTGTGAATAGGCTGCAGTGGGTAGGTGAAGAGCAGCAGCAGCTTTCAGGGCTGGCACCTTCCTTGTGGGAGAAGAGGCCAGACGTTTGCACTTTCGGAAAAACGCATCTGCCGAGAACGAGAACGTTGCGATGCTCCATCTCTGGGAAAGCACAGATCCCCAGTGCTGTTGTGCCTGTGAATAGGCTGCAGTGGGTAGGTGAAGAGCAGCAGCAGCTTTCAGGGCTGGCACCTTCCTTGTGGGAGAAGAGGCCGGACGTTTGCACTTTCGGAAAAATGCATCTGCCGAGAACGAGAACGTTGAGATGCTCCATCTCTGGGAAAGCACAGATCCCCAGTGCTGTTGTGCCTGTGAATAGGCTGCAGTGGGTAGGTGAAGAGCAGCAGCAGCTTTCAGGGCTGGCACCTTCCTTGTGGGAGAAGAGGCCGGACGTTTGCACTTTCGGAAAAATGCATCTGCTGAGAACGAGAACGTTGAGATGCTCCATCTCTGGGAAAGCACAGATGCCCAGTGCTGTTGTGCCTGTGAATAGGCTGCAGTGGGTAGGTGAAGAGCAGCAGCAGCTTTCAGGGCTGGCACCTTCCTTGTGGGAGAAGAGGCCGGACGTTTGCACTTTCGGAAAAATGCATCTGCCGAGAACGAGAACGTTGAGATGCTCCATCTCTGGGAAAGCACAGATCCCCAGTGCTGTTGTGCCTGTGAATAGGCTGCAGTGGGTAGGTGAAGAGCAGCAGCAGCTTTCAGGGCTGGCACCTTCCTTGTGGGAGAAGAGGCCGGACGTTTGCACTTTCGGAAAATGCACCTGCCGAGAACGAGAACGTTGAGATGCTCCATCTGTGGGAAAGCACAGATCCCCAGTGCTGTTGTGCCTGTGAATAGGCTGCAGTGGGTAGGTGAAGAGCAGCAGCAGCTTTCAGGGCTGGCACCTTCCTTGTGGGAGAAGAGGCCGGACGTTTGCACTTTCGGAAAATGCACCTGCCGAGAACGAGAACGTTGAGATGCTCCATCTCTGGGAAAGCACAGATCCCCAGTGCTGTTGTGCCTGTGAATAGGCTGCAGCGGGTAGGTGAAGAGCAGCAGCAGCTTTCAGGGCTGGCACCTTCCTTGTGGGAGAAGAGGCCGGACGTTTGCACTTTCGGAAAATGCACCTGCCGAGAACGAGAACGTTGAGATGCTCCATCTGTGGGAAAGCACAGATCCCCAGTGCTGTTGTGCCTGTGAATAGGCTGCAGTGGGTAGGTGAAGAGCAGCAGCAGCTTTCAGGGCTGGCACCTTCCTTGTGGGAGAAGAGGCCGGACGTTTGCACTTTCGGAAAATGCACCTGCCGAGAACGAGAACGTTGAGATGCTCCATCTCTGGGAAAGCACAGATCCCCAGGGCTGTTGTGCCTGTGAATAGGCTGCAGTGGGTAGGTGAAGAGCAGCAGCAGCTTTCAGGGCTGGCACCTTCCTTGTGGGAGAGGAGGCCGGACGTTTGCACTTTCGGAAAAATGCATCTGCCGAGAAGGAGAACGTTGAGATGCTCCATCTCTGGGAAAGCACAGATCCCCAGTGCTGTTGTGCCTGTGAATAGGCTGCAGCGGGTAGGTGAAGAGCAGCAGCAGCTTTCAGGGCTGGCACCTTCCTTGTGGGAGAAGAGGCCGGACGTTTGCACTTTCGGAAAAATGCATCTGCCGAGAAGGAGAACGTTGAGATGCTCCATCTCTGGGAAAGCACAGATCCCCAGTGCTGTTGTGCCTGTGAATAGGCTGCAGTGGGTAGGTGAAGAGCAGCAGCAGCTTTCAGGGCTGGCACCTTCCTTGTGGGAGAAGAGGCCGGACGTTTGCACTTTCGGAAAAATGCATCTGCCGAGAACGAGAACGTTGCGATGCTCCATCTCTGGGAAAGCACAGATCCCCAGTGCTGTTGTGCCTGTGAATAGGCTGCAGTGGGTAGGTGAAGAGCAGCAGCAGCTTTCAGGGCTGGCACCTTCCTTGTGGGAGAAGAGGCCGGACGTTTGCACTTTCGGAAAAATGCATCTGCCGAGAACGAGAACGTTGAGATGCTCCATCTCTGGGAAAGCACAGATCCCCAGGGCTGTTGTGCCTGTGAATAGGCTGCAGTGGGTAGGTGAAGAGCAGCAGCAGCTTTCAGGGCTGGCACCTTCCTTGTGGGAGAAGAGGCCGGACGTTTGCACTTTCGGAAAAATGCATCTGCCGAGAACGAGAACGTTGAGATGCTCCATCTCTGGGAAAGCACAGATCCCCAGGGCTGTTGTGCCTGTGAATAGGCTGCAGTGGGTAGGTGAAGAGCAGCAGCAGCTTTCAGGGCTGGCACCTTCCTTGTGGGAGAAGAGGCCGGACGTTCGCACTTTCGGAAAAATGCATCTGCCGAGAAGGAGAACGTTGAGATGCTCCATCTGTGGGAAAGCACAGATCCCCAGTGCTGTTGTGCCTGTGAATAGGCTGCAGCGGGTAGGTGAAGAGCAGCAGCAGCTTTCAGGGCTGGCACCTTCCTTGTGGGAGAAGAGGCCGGACGTTTGCACTTTCGGAAAAATGCATCTGCCGAGAAGGAGAACGTTGAGATGCTCCATCTCTGGGAAAGCACAGATCCCCAGTGCTGTTGTGCCTGTGAATAGGCTGCAGTGGGTAGGTGAAGAGCAGCAGCAGCTTTCAGGGCTGGCACCTTCCTTGTGGGAGAAGAGGCCGGACGTTTGCACTTTCGGAAAAATGCATCTGCCGAGAAGGAGAACGTTGCGATGCTCCATCTCTGGGAAAGCACAGATCCCCAGTGCTGTTGTGCCTGTGAATAGGCTGCAGTGGGTAGGTGAAGAGCAGCAGCAGCTTTCAGGGCTGGCACCTTCCTTGTGGGAGAAGAGGCCGGACGTTTGCACTTTCGGAAAAATGCATCTGCCGAGAACGAGAACGTTGAGATGCTCCATCTCTGGGAAAGCACAGATCCCCAGGGCTGTTGTGCCTGTGAATAGGCTGCAGTGGGTAGGTGAAGAGCAGCAGCAGCTTTCAGGGCTGGCACCTTCCTTGTGGGAGAAGAGGCCGGACGTTTGCACTTTCGGAAAAATGCATCTGCCGAGAACGAGAACGTTGAGATGCTCCATCTCTGGGAAAGCACAGATCCCCAGTGCTGTTGTGCCTGTGAATAGGCTGCAGTGGGTAGGTGAAGAGCAGCAGCAGCTTTCAGGGCTGGCACCTTCCTTGTGGGAGAAGAGGCCGGACGTTCGCACTTTCGGAAAAATGCATCTGCCGAGAAGGAGAACGTTGAGATGCTCCATCTCTGGGAAAGCACAGATCCCCAGTGCTGTTGTGCCTGTGAATAGGCTGCAGTGGGTAGGTGAAGAGCAGCAGCAGCTTTCAGGGCTGGCACCTTCCTTGTGGGAGAAGAGGCCGGACGTTTGCACTTTCGGAAAAATGCATCTGCCGAGAACGAGAACGTTGAGATGCTCCATCTGTGGGAAAGCACAGATCCCCAGTGCTGTTGTGCCTGTGAATAGGCTGCAGTGGGTAGGTGAAGAGCAGCAGCAGCTTTCAGGGCTGGCACCTTCCTTGTGGGAGAAGAGGCCGGACGTTTGCACTTTCGGAAAAATGCATCTGCCGAGAACGAGAACGTTGAGATGCTCCAACTGTGGGAAAGCACAGATCCCCATTGCTGTTGTGCCTGTGAATAGGCTGCAGTGGGTAGGTGAAGAGCAGCAGCAGCTTTCAGGGCTGGCACCTTCCTTGTGGGAGAAGAGGCCGGACGTTTGCACTTTCGGAAAAATGCATCTGCTGAGAACGAGAACGTTGAGATGCTCCATCTGTGGGAAAGCACAGATCCCCAGTGCTGTTGTGCCTGTGAATAGGCTGCAGTGGGTAGGTGAAGAGCAGCAGCAGCTTTCAGGGCTGGCACCTTCCTTGTGGGAGAAGAGGCCGGACGTTTGCACTTTCGGAAAAATGCATCTGCCGAGAACGAGAACGTTGAGATGCTCCATCTGTGGGAAAGCACAGATCCCCAGTGCTGTTGTGCCTGTGAATAGGCTGCAGTGGGTAGGTGAAGAGCAGCAGCAGCTTTCAGGGCTGGCA
Source organism: Gypaetus barbatus (assembly GCA_028022735.1). NCBI lineage: Eukaryota > Metazoa > Chordata > Aves > Accipitriformes > Accipitridae > Gypaetus > Gypaetus barbatus. The sequence goes on from JAQMCM010000227.1 coordinate 18,697, forward strand.
CCTTCCTTGTGGGAGAAGAGGCCGGACGTTTGCACTTTCGGAAAAATGCATCTGCCGAGAACGAGAACGTTGAGATGCTCCATCTCTGGGAAAGCACAGATCCCCAGTGCTGTTGTGCCTGTGAATAGGCTGCAGTGGGTAGGTGAAGAGCAGCAGCAGCTTTCAGGGCTGGCACCTTCCTTGTGGGAGAAGAGGCCGGACGTTTGCACTTTCGGAAAATGCATCTGCCGAGAACGAGAACGTTGAGATGCTCCATCTGTGGGAAAGCACAGATCCCCAGTGCTGTTGTGCCTGTGAATAGGCTGCAGTGGGTAGGTGAAGAGCAGCAGCAGCTTTCAGGGCTGGCACCTTCCTTGTGGGAGAAGAGGCCGGACGTTTGCACTTTTGGAAAAATGCATCTGCCGAGAACGAGAACGTTGAGATGCTCCATCTCTGGGAAAGCACAGATCCCCAGTGCTGTTGTGCCTGTGAATAGGCTGCAGTGGGTAGGTGAAGAGCAGCAGCAGCTTTCAGGGCTGGCACCTTCCTTGTGGGAGAAGAGGCCGGACGTTTGCACTTTTGGAAAAATGCATCTGCCGAGAACGAGAACGTTGAGATGCTCCATCTGTGGGAAAGCACAGATCCCCAGTGCTGTTGTGCCTGTGAATAGGCTGCAGTGGGTAGGTGAAGAGCAGCAGCAGCTTTCAGGGCTGGCACCTTCCTTGTGGGAGAAGAGGCCGGACGTTTGCACTTTTGGAAAAATGCATCTGCCGAGAACGAGAACGTTGAGATGCTCCATCTGTGGGAAAGCACAGATCCCCAGTGCTGTTGTGCCTGTGAATAGGCTGCAGTGGGTAGGTGAAGAGCAGCAGCAGCTTTCAGGGCTGGCACCTTCCTTGTGGGAGAAGAGGCCGGACGTTTGCACTTTCGGAAAAATGCATCTGCCGAGAAGGAGAACGTTGAGATGCTCCATCTCTGGGAAAGCACAGATCCCCAGGGCTGTTGTGCCTGTGAATAGGCTGCAGTGGGTAGGTGAAGAGCAGCAGCAGCTTTCAGGGCTGGCACCTTCCTTGTGGGAGAAGAGGCCGGACGTTTGCACTTTTGGAAAAATGCATCTGCCGAGAACGAGAACGTTGAGATGCTCCATCTCTGGGAAAGCACAGATCCCCAGTGCTGTTGTGCCTGTGAATAGGCTGCAGTGGGTAGGTGAAGAGCAGCAGCAGCTTTCAGGGCTGGCACCTTCCTTGTGGGAGAAGAGGCCAGACGTTTGCACTTTCGGAAAAATGCATCTGCCGAGAACGAGAACGTTGAGATGCTCCATCTCTGGGAAAGCACAGATCCCCAGTGCTGTTGTGCCTGTGAATAGGCTGCAGTGGGTAGGTGAAGAGCAGCAGCAGCTTTCAGGGCTGGCACCTTCCTTGTGGGAGAAGAGGCCGGACGTTTGCACTTTCGGAAAAATGCATCTGCCGAGAAGGAGAACGTTGAGATGCTCCATCTCTGGGAAAGCACAGATCCCCAGTGCTGTTGTGCCTGTGAATAGGCTGCAGTGGGTAGGTGAAGAGCAGCAGCAGCTTTCAGGGCTGGCACCTTCCTTGTGGGAGAAGAGGCCGGACGTTTGCACTTTTGGAAAAATGCATCTGCCGAGACCGAGAACGTTGAGATGCTCCATCTCTGGGAAAGCACAGATCCCCAGTGCTGTTGTGCCTGTGAATAGGCTGCAGTGGGTAGGTGAAGAGCAGCAGCAGCTTTCAGGGCTGGCACCTTCCTTGTGGGAGAAGAGGCCAGACGTTTGCACTTTCGGAAAAATGCATCTGCCGAGAACGAGAACGTTGAGATGCTCCATCTGTGGGAAAGCACAGATCCCCAGGGCTGTTGTGCCTGTGAATAGGCTGCAGTGGGTAGGTGAAGAGCAGCAGCAGCTTTCAGGGCTGGCACCTTCCTTGTGGGAGAAGAGGCCAGACGTTTGCACTTTCGGAAAAATGCATCTGCCGAGAACGAGAACGTTGCGATGCTCCATCTCTGGGAAAGCACAGATCCCCAGTGCTGTTGTGCCTGTGAATAGGCTGCAGTGGGTAGGTGAAGAGCAGCAGCAGCTTTCAGGGCTGGCACCTTCCTTGTGGGAGAAGAGGCCGGACGTTTGCACTTTCGGAAAAATGCATCTGCCGAGAACGAGAACGTTGAGATGCTCCATCTCTGGGAAAGCACAGATGCCCAGTGCTGTTGTGCCTGTGAATAGGCTGCAGTGGGTAGGTGAAGAGCAGCAGCAGCTTTCAGGGCTGGCACCTTCCTTGTGGGAGAAGAGGCCGGACGTTTGCACTTTCGGAAAAATGCATCTGCTGAGAACGAGAACGTTGAGATGCTCCATCTCTGGGAAAGCACAGATGCCCAGTGCTGTTGTGCCTGTGAATAGGCTGCAGTGGGTAGGTGAAGAGCAGCAGCAGCTTTCAGGGCTGGCACCTTCCTTGTGGGAGAAGAGGCCGGACGTTTGCACTTTCGGAAAAATGCATCTGCCGAGAACGAGAACGTTGAGATGCTCCATCTCTGGGAAAGCAGAGATCCCCAGGGCTGTTGTGCCTGTGAATAGGCTGCAGTGGGTAGGTGAAGAGCAGCAGCAGCTTTCAGGGCTGGCACCTTCCTTGTGGGAGAAGAGGCCGGACGTTTGCACTTTCGGAAAATGCACCTGCCGAGAACGAGAACGTTGAGATGCTCCATCTGTGGGAAAGCACAGATCCCCAGTGCTGTTGTGCCTGTGAATAGGCTGCAGTGGGTAGGTGAAGAGCAGCAGCAGCTTTCAGGGCTGGCACCTTCCTTGTGGGAGAAGAGGCCGGACGTTTGCACTTTCGGAAAAATGCATCTGCCGAGAACGAGAACGTTGAGATGCTCCATCTCTGGGAAAGCACAGATCCCCAGTGCTGTTGTGCCTGTGAATAGGCTGCAGTGGGTAAGTGAAGAGCAGCAGCAGCTTTCAGGGCTGGCACCTTCCTTGTGGGAGAAGAGGCCGGACGTTTGCACTTTCGGAAAAATGCATCTGCCGAGAACGAGAACGTTGAGATGCTCCATCTGTGGGAAAGCACAGATCCCCAGTGCTGTTGTGCCTGTGAATAGGCTGCAGTGGGTAGGTGAAGAGCAGCAGCAGCTTTCAGGGCTGGCACCTTCCTTGTGGGAGAAGAGGCCGGACGTTTGCACTTTCGGAAAAATGCATCTGCCGAGAACGAGAACGTTGAGATGCTCCATCTGTGGGAAAGCACAGATCCCCAGTGCTGTTGTGCCTGTGAATAGGCTGCAGTGGGTAGGTGAAGAGCAGCAGCAGCTTTCAGGGCTGGCACCTTCCTTGTGGGAGAAGAGGCCGGACGTTTGCACTTTCGGAAAAATGCATCTGCCGAGAACGAGAACGTTGAGATGCTCCATCTGTGGGAAAGCACAGATCCCCAGTGCTGTTGTGCCTGTGAATAGGCTGCAGTGGGTAGGTGAAGAGCAGCAGCAGCTTTCAGGGCTGGCACCTTCCTTGTGGGAGAAGAGGCCGGACGTTTGCACTTTTGGAAAAATGCATCTGCCGAGAACGAGAACGTTGAGATGCTCCATCTGTGGGAAAGCACAGATCCCCAGTGCTGTTGTGCCTGTGAATAGGCTGCAGTGGGTAGGTGAAGAGCAGCAGCAGCTTTCAGGGCTGGCACCTTCCTTGTGGGAGAAGAGGCCAGACGTTTGCACTTTTGGAAAAATGCATCTGCCGAGAACGAGAACGTTGAGATGCTCCATCTGTGGGAAAGCACAGATGCCCAGTGCTGTTGTGCCTGTGAATAGGCTGCAGTGGGTAGGTGAAGAGCAGCAGCAGCTTTCAGGGCTGGCACCTTCCTTGTGGGAGAAGAGGCCGGACGTTTGCACTTTCGGAAAATGCACCTGCCGAGAACGAGAACGTTGAGATGCTCCATCTGTGGGAAAGCACAGATCCCCAGTGCTGTTGTGCCTGTGAATAGGCTGCAGTGGGTAGGTGAAGAGCAGCAGCAGCTTTCAGGGCTGGCACCTTCCTTGTGGGAGAAGAGGCCGGACGTTTGCACTTTTGGAAAAATGCATCTGCCGAGAACGAGAACGTTGAGATGCTCCATCTGTGGGAAAGCACAGATCCCCAGTGCTGTTGTGCCTGTGAATAGGCTGCAGTGGGTAGGTGAAGAGCAGCAGCAGCTTTCAGGGCTGGCACCTTCCTTGTGGGAGAAGAGGCCAGACGTTTGCACTTTTGGAAAAATGCATCTGCCGAGAACGAGAACGTTGAGATGCTCCATCTGTGGGAAAGCACAGATGCCCAGTGCTGTTGTGCCTGTGAATAGGCTGCAGTGGGTAGGTGAAGAGCAGCAGCAGCTTTCAGGGCTGGCACCTTCCTTGTGGGAGAAGAGGCCGGACGTTTGCACTTTCGGAAAATGCACCTGCCGAGAACGAGAACGTTGAGATGCTCCATCTGTGGGAAAGCACAGATCCCCAGTGCTGTTGTGCCTGTGAATAGGCTGCAGTGGGTAGGTGAAGAGCAGCAGCAGCTTTCAGGGCTGGCACCTTCCTTGTGGGAGAGGAGGCCGGACGTTTGCACTTTCGGAAAAATGCATCTGCCGAGAACGAGAACGTTGAGATGCTCCATCTCTGGGAAAGCACAGATCCCCAGGGCTGTTGTGCCTGTGAATAGGCTGCAGCGGGTAGGTGAAGAGCAGCAGCAGCTTTCAGGGCTGGCACCTTCCTTGTGGGAGAGGAGGCCGGACGTTTGCACTTTCGGAAAAATGCATCTGCCGAGAAGGAGAACGTTGAGATGCTCCATCTCTGGGAAAGCACAGATCCCCAGTGCTGTTGTGCCTGTGAATAGGCTGCAGCGGGTAGGTGAAGAGCAGCAGCAGCTTTCAGGGCTGGCACCTTCCTTGTGGGAGAAGAGGCCGGACGTTTGCACTTTCGGAAAAATGCATCTGCCGAGAAGGAGAACGTTGAGATGCTCCATCTCTGGGAAAGCACAGATCCCCAGTGCTGTTGTGCCTGTGAATAGGCTGCAGCGGGTAGGTGAAGAGCAGCAGCAGCTTTCAGGGCTGGCACCTTCCTTGTGGGAGAAGAGGCCGGACGTTTGCACTTTCGGAAAAATGCATCTGCCGAGAAGGAGAACGTTGCGATGCTCCATCTCTGGGAAAGCACAGATCCCCAGTGCTGTTGTGCCTGTGAATAGGCTGCAGTGGGTAGGTGAAGAGCAGCAGCAGCTTTCAGGGCTGGCACCTTCCTTGTGGGAGAAGAGGCCGGACGTTTGCACTTTCGGAAAAATGCATCTGCCGAGAACGAGAACGTTGAGATGCTCCATCTGTGGGAAAGCACAGATCCCCAGTGCTGTTGTGCCTGTGAATAGGCTGCAGTGGGTAGGTGAAGAGCAGCAGCAGCTTTCAGGGCTGGCACCTTCCTTGTGGGAGAAGAGGCCGGACGTTTGCACTTTCGGAAAATGCACCTGCCGAGAACGAGAACGTTGCGATGCTCCATCTGTGGGAAAGCACAGATCCCCAGTGCTGTTGTGCCTGTGAATAGGCTGCAGTGGGTAGGTGAAGAGCAGCAGCAGCTTTCAGGGCTGGCACCTTCCTTGTGGGAGAAGAGGCCGGACGTTTGCACTTTCGGAAAAATGCATCTGCCGAGAACGAGAACGTTGAGATGCTCCATCTCTGGGAAAGCACAGATCCCCAGTGCTGTTGTGCCTGTGAATAGGCTGCAGTGGGTAGGTGAAGAGCAGCAGCTTTCAGGGCTGGCACCTTCCTTGTGGGAGAAGAGGCCGGACGTTTGCACTTTCGGAAAATGCATCTGCCGAGAACGAGAACGTTGAGATGCTCCATCTCTGGGAAAGCACAGATCCCCAGTGCTGTTGTGCCTGTGAATAGGCTGCAGTGGGTAGGTGAAGAGCAGCAGCAGCTTTCAGGGCTGGCACCTTCCTTGTGGGAGAAGAGGCCGGACGTTTGCACTTTCGGAAAATGCATCTGCCGAGAACGAGAACGATGAGATGCTCCATCTCTGGGAAAGCACAGATCCCCAGTGCTGTTGTGCCTGTGAATAGGCTGCAGTGGGTAGGTGAAGAGCAGCAGCAGCTTTCAGGGCTGGCACCTTCCTTGTGGGAGAAGAGGCCGGACGTTTGCACTTTCGGAAAAATGCATCTGCCGAGAACGAGAACGTTGCGATGCTCCATCTCTGGGAAAGCACAGATCCCCAGTGCTGTTGTGCCTGTGAATAGGCTGCAGTGGGTAGGTGAAGAGCAGCAGCTTTCAGGGCTGGCACCTTCCTTGTGGGAGAAGAGGCCAGACGTTTGCACTTTCTGAAAAATGCATCTGCCGAGAACGAGAACGTTGAGATGCTCCATCTCTGGGAAAGCACAGATCCCCAGTGCTGTTGTGCCTGTGAATAGGCTGCAGCGGGTAGGTGAAGAGCAGCAGCAGCTTTCAGGGCTGGCACCTTCCTTGTGGGAGAAGAGGCCGGACGTTTGCTCTTTCGGAAAAATGCATCTGCCGAGAACGAGAACGTTGAGATGCTCCATCTCTGGGAAAGCACAGATCCCCAGTGCTGTTGTGCCTGTGAATAGGCTGCAGTGGGTAGGTGAAGAGCAGCAGCAGCTTTCAGGGCTGGCACCTTCCTTGTGGGAGAAGAGGCCGGACGTTTGCACTTTCGGAAAAATGCATCTGCCGAGAACGAGAACGTTGCGATGCTCCATCTCTGGGAAAGCACAGATCCCCAGTGCTGTTGTGCCTGTGAATAGGCTGCAGTGGGTAGGTGAAGAGCAGCAGCAGCTTTCAGGGCTGGCACCTTCCTTGTGGGAGAAGAGGCCGGACGTTTGCACTTTCGGAAAATGCATCTGCCGAGAACGAGAACGTTGAGATGCTCCATCTCTGGGAAAGCACAGATCCCCAGTGCTGTTGTGCTTGTGAATAGGCTGCAGTGGGTAGGTGAAGAGCAGCAGCAGCTTTCAGGGCTGGCACCTTCCTTGTGGGAGAAGAGGCCGGACGTTTGCACTTTCGGAAAAATGCATCTGCCGAGAACGAGAACGTTGAGATGCTCCATCTCTGGGAAA
>JAQMCM010000060.1:0-25650 GCA_028022735.1 Gypaetus barbatus
GGAAGACTTTGAAGTTGCTATGTCCCAAACTTGGGAGTCGCTGTTGTCAAACTGTACTGGAAGACTTTGAAGTTGCTATGTCCAAACTTGGAGTCGCTGTTGTCAAACTGTACTGGAAGACTTGAAGTTGCCTACTGCCTTCCAAACTTGGGAGTCGCTGTTGTCAAACTGTACTAGCGAAGACTCTGAAGTTGCTATGTCCAAACTTGGAGTCGCTGTTGTCAAACTGTACTGGAAGACTTTGAAGTTGCTATGTCCAAACTTGGGAGTCGCTGTTGTCAAACTGTACTGGAAGACTTTGAAGTTGCTATGTCCAAACTTGGAGTCGCTGTTGTCAAACTGTACTGGAAGACTTTGAAGTTGCTATGTCCAAACTTGGGAGTCGCTGTTGTCAAACTGTACTGGAAGACTTTGAAGTTGCTATGTCCAAACTTGGGAGTCGCTGTTGTCAAACTGTACTGGAAGACTTTGAAGTTGCTATGTCCAAACTTGGGAGTCGCTTGTTGTCAAACTGTACTGGAAGACTTTGAAGTTGCTATGTCCAAACTTGGGAGTCTCTGTTGTCAAACTGTACTGGAAGACTTTGAAGTTGCTATGTCCAAACTTGGGAGTCGCTGTTGTCAAACTGTACTGGAAGACTTTGAAGTTGCTAGTCCAAACTTGGGAGTCGCTGTTGTCAAACTGTACTGGAAGACTTTGAAGTTGCTATGTCCAAACTTGGGAGTCGCTGTTGTCAAACTGTACTGGAAGACTTTGAAGTTGCTATGTCCAAACTTGGGAGTCGCTGTTGTCAAACTGTACTGGAAGACTTTGAAGTTGCTATGTCCAAACTTGGGAGTCGCTGTTGTCAAACTGTACTGGAAGACTTTGAAGTTGCTATGTCCAAACTTGGGAGTCGCTGTTGTCAAACTGTACTGGAAGACTTTGAGTTTGCTGATGTCCAAACTTGGAGTCGCTGTTGTCAAACTGTACTGGAAGACTTTGAAGTTGCTATGTCCAAACTTGGGAGTCGCTGTTGTCAAACTGTACTGGAAGACTTTGAAGTTGCTATGTCCAAACTTGGGAGTCGCTGTTGTCAAACTGTACTGGAAGACTTTGAAGTTGCTATGTCCAAACTTGGGAGTCGCTGTTGTCAAACTGTACTGGAAGACTTTGAAGTTGCTATGTCCAAACTTGGGAGTCGCTGTTGTCAAACTGTACTGGAAGACTTTGAAGTTGCTATGTCCAAACTTGGGAGTCGCTGTTGTCAAACTGTACTGGAAGACTTTGAAGTTGCTATGTCCAAACTTGGGAGTCGCTTGTTGTCAAACTGTACTGGAAGACTTTGAAGTTGCTATGTCCAAACTTGGGAGTCGCTGTGTGTCAAACTGTACTGGAAGACTTTGAAGTTGCTATGTCCAAACTTGGGAGTCGCTGTTGTCAAACTGTACTGGAAGACTTTGAAGTTGCTATGTCCAAACTTGGGAGTCGCTGTTGTCAAACTGTACTGGAAGACTTTGAAGTTGCTATGTCCAAACTTGGGAGTCGCTGTTGTCAAACTGTACTGGAAGACTTTGAAGTTGCTATGTCCAAACTTGGGAGTCGCTGTTGTCAAACTGTACTGGAAGACTTTGAAGTTGCTAGGTCCAAACTTGGGAGTCGCTGTTGTCAAACTGTACTGGAAGACTTTGAAGTTGCTATGTCCAAACTTGGGAGTCGCTGGTGTCAAACTGTACTGGAAGACTTTGAAGTTGCTATGTCCAAACTTGGAGTCGCTGTTGTCAAACTGTACTGGAAGACTTTGAAGTTGCTATGTCCAAACTTGGGAGTCGCTGTTGTCAAACTGTACTGGAAGACTTTGAAGTTGCTATGTCCAAACTTGGGAGTCGCTGTTGTCAAACTGTACTGGAAGACTTTGAAGTTGCTATGTCCAAACTTGGGAGTCGCTGTTGTCAAACTGTACTGGAAGACTTTGAAGTTGCTATGTCCAAACTTGGGAGTCGCTGTTGTCAAACTGTACTGGAAGACTTTGAAGTTGCTATGTCCAAACTTGGGAGTCGCTGTTGTCAAACTGTACTGGAAGACTTTGAAGTTGCTATGTCCAAACTTGGGAGTCGCTGTTGTCAAACTGTACTGGAAGACTTTGAAGTTGCTATGTCCAAACTTGGGAGTCGCTGTTGTCAAACTGTACTGGAAGACTTTGAAGTTGCTATGTCCAAACTTGGGAGTCGCTGTTGTCAAACTGTACTGGAAGACTTTGAAGTTGCTATGTCCAAACTTGGGAGTCGCTGTTGTCAAACTGTACTGGAAGACTTTGAAGTTGCTATGTCCAAACTTGGGAGTCGCTGTTGTCAAACTGTACTGGAAGACTTTGAAGTTGCTATGTCCAAACTTGGGAGTCGCTGTTGTCAAACTGTACTGGAAGACTTTGAAGTTGCTATGTCCAAACTTGGGAGTCGCTGTTGTCAAACTGTACTGGAAGACTTTGAAGTTGCTATGTCCAAACTTGGGAGTCGCTGTTGTCAAAACTGTACTGGAAGACTTTGAAGTTGCTATGTCCAAACTTGGGAGTCGCTGTTGTCAAACTGTACTGGAAGACTTTGAAGTTGCTATGTCCAAACTTGGGAGTCGCTGTTGTCAAACTGTACTGGAAGACTTTGAAGTTGCTATGTCCCAAACTTGGGAGTCGCTGTTGTCAAACTGTACTGGAAGACTTTGAAGTTGCTATGAAGTTGCTATGTCCAAACTTGGGAGTCGCTGTTGTCAAACTGTACTGGAAGACTTTGAAGTTGCTATGTCCAAACTTGGGAGTCGCTGTTGTCAAACTGTACTGGAAGACTTTGAAGTTGCTATGTCCAAACTTGGGAGTCGCTGTTGTCAAACTGTACTGGAAGACTTTGAAGTTGCTATGTCCAAACTTGGGAGTCGCTGTTGTCAAACTGTACTGGAAGACTTTGAAGTTGCTATGTCCAAACTTGGGAGTCGCTGTTGTCAAACTGTACTGGAAGACTTTGAAGTTGCTATGTCCAAACTTGGGAGTCGCTGTTGTCAAACTGTACTGGAAGACTTTGAAGTTGCTATGTCCAAACTTGGGAGTCGCTGTTGTCAAACTGTACTGGAAGACTTTGAAGTTGCTATGTCCAAACTTGGGAGTCGCTGTTGTCAAACTGTACTGGAAGACTTTGAAGTTGCTATGTCCAAACTTGGGAGTCGCTGTTGTCAAACTGTACTGGAAGACTTTGAAGTTGCTATGTCCAAACTTGGGAGTCGCTGTTGTCAAACTGTACTGGAAGACTTTGAAGTTGCTATGTCCAAACTTGGGAGTCGCTGTTGTCAAACTGTACTGGAAGACTTTGAAGTTGCTATGTCCAAACTTGGGAGTCGCTGTTGTCAAACTGTACTGGAAGACTTTGAAGTTGCTATGTCCAAACTTGGGAGTCGCTGTTGTCAAACTGTACTGGAAGACTTTGAAGTTGCTATGTCCAAACTTGGGAGTCGCTGTTGTCAAACTGTACTGGAAGACTTTGAAGTTGCTATGTCCAAACTTGGGAGTCGCTGTTGTCAAACTGTACTGGAAGACTTTGAAGTTGCTATGTCCAAACTTGGGAGTCGCTGTTGTCAAACTGTACTGGAAGACTTTGAAGTTGCTATGTCCAAACTTGGGAGTCGCTGTTGTCAAACTGTACTGGAAGACTTTGAAGTTGCTATGTCCAAACTTGGGAGTCGCTGTTGTCAAACTGTACTGGAAGACTTTGAAGTTGCTATGTCCAAACTTGGGAGTCGCTGTTGTCAAACTGTACTGGAAGACTTTGAAGTTGCTATGTCCAAACTTGGGAGTCGCTGTTGTCAAACTGTACTGGAAGACTTTGAAGTTGCTATGTCCAAACTTGGGAGTCGCTGTTGTCAAACTGTACTGGAAGACTTTGAAGTTGCTATGTCCAAACTTGGGAGTCGCTGTTGTCAAACTGTACTGGAAGACTTTGAAGTTGCTATGTCCAAACTTGGGAGTCGCTGTTGTCAAACTGTACTGGAAGACTTTGAAGTTGCTATGTCCAAACTTGGGAGTCGCTGTTGTCAAACTGTACTGGAAGACTTTGAAGTTGCTATGTCCAAACTTGGGAGTCGCTGTTGTCAAACTGTACTGGAAGACTTTGAAGTTGCTATGTCCAAACTTGGGAGTCGCTGTTGTCAAACTGTACTGGAAGACTTTGAAGTTGCTATGTCCAAACTTGGGAGTCGCTGTTGTCAAACTGTACTGGAAGACTTTGAAGTTGCTATGTCCAAACTTGGGAGTCGCTGTTGTCAAACTGTACTGGAAGACTTTGAAGTTGCTATGTCCAAACTTGGGAGTCGCTGTTGTCAAACTGTACTGGAAGACTTTGAAGTTGCTATGTCCAAACTTGGGAGTCGCTGTTGTCAAACTGTACTGGAAGACTTTGAAGTTGCTATGTCCAAACTTGGGAGTCGCTGTTGTCAAACTGTACTGGAAGACTTTGAAGTTGCTATGTCCAAACTTGGGAGTCGCTGTTGTCAAACTGTACTGGAAGACTTTGAAGTTGCTATGTCCAAACTTGGGAGTCGCTGTTGTCAAACTGTACTGGAAGACTTTGAAGTTGCTATGTCCAAACTTGGGAGTCGCTGTTGTCAAACTGTACTGGAAGACTTTGAAGTTGCTATGTCCAAACTTGGGAGTCGCTGTTGTCAAACTGTACTGGAAGACTTTGAAGTTGCTATGTCCAAACTTGGGAGTCGCTGTTGTCAAACTGTACTGGAAGACTTTGAAGTTGCTATGTCCAAACTTGGGAGTCGCTGTTGTCAAACTGTACTGGAAGACTTTGAAGTTGCTATGTCCAAACTTGGGAGTCGCTGTTGTCAAACTGTACTGGAAGACTTTGAAGTTGCTATGTCCAAACTTGGGAGTCGCTGTTGTCAAACTGTACTGGAAGACTTTGAAGTTGCTATGTCCAAACTTGGGAGTCGCTGTTGTCAAACTGTACTGGAAGACTTTGAAGTTGCTATGTCCAAACTTGGGAGTCGCTGTTGTCAAACTGTACTGGAAGACTTTGAAGTTGCTATGTCCAAACTTGGGAGTCGCTGTTGTCAAACTGTACTGGAAGACTTTGAAGTTGCTATGTCCAAACTTGGGAGTCGCTGTTGTCAAACTGTACTGGAAGACTTTGAAGTTGCTATGTCCAAACTTGGGAGTCGCTGTTGTCAAACTGTACTGGAAGACTTTGAAGTTGCTATGTCCAAACTTGGGAGTCGCTGTTGTCAAACTGTACTGGAAGACTTTGAAGTTGCTATGTCCAAACTTGGGAGTCGCTGTTGTCAAACTGTACTGGAAGACTTTGAAGTTGCTATGTCCAAACTTGGGAGTCGCTGTTGTCAAACTGTACTGGAAGACTTTGAAGTTGCTATGTCCAAACTTGGGAGTCGCTGTTGTCAAACTGTACTGGAAGACTTTGAAGTTGCTATGTCCAAACTTGGGAGTCGCTGTTGTCAAACTGTACTGGAAGACTTTGAAGTTGCTATGTCCAAACTTGGGAGTCGCTGTTGTCAAACTGTACTGGAAGACTTTGAAGTTGCTATGTCCAAACTTGGGAGTCGCTGTTGTCAAACTGTACTGGAAGACTTTGAAGTTGCTATGTCCAAACTTGGGAGTCGCTGTTGTCAAACTGTACTGGAAGACTTTGAAGTTGCTATGTCCAAACTTGGGAGTCGCTGTTGTCAAACTGTACTGGAAGACTTTGAAGTTGCTATGTCCAAACTTGGGAGTCGCTGTTGTCAAACTGTACTGGAAGACTTTGAAGTTGCTATGTCCAAACTTGGGAGTCGCTGTTGTCAAACTGTACTGGAAGACTTTGAAGTTGCTATGTCCAAACTTGGGAGTCGCTGTTGTCAAACTGTACTGGAAGACTTTGAAGTTGCTATGTCCAAACTTGGGAGTCGCTGTTGTCAAACTGTACTGGAAGACTTTGAAGTTGCTATGTCCAAACTTGGGAGTCGCTGTTGTCAAACTGTACTGGAAGACTTTGAAGTTGCTATGTCCAAACTTGGGAGTCGCTGTTGTCAAACTGTACTGGAAGACTTTGAAGTTGCTATGTCCAAACTTGGGAGTCGCTGTTGTCAAACTGTACTGGAAGACTTTGAAGTTGCTATGTCCAAACTTGGGAGTCGCTGTTGTCAAACTGTACTGGAAGACTTTGAAGTTGCTATGTCCAAACTTGGGAGTCGCTGTTGTCAAACTGTACTGGAAGACTTTGAAGTTGCTATGTCCAAACTTGGGAGTCGCTGTTGTCAAACTGTACTGGAAGACTTTGAAGTTGCTATGTCCAAACTTGGGAGTCGCTGTTGTCAAACTGTACTGGAAGACTTTGAAGTTGCTATGTCCAAACTTGGGAGTCGCTGTTGTCAAACTGTACTGGAAGACTTTGAAGTTGCTATGTCCAAACTTGGGAGTCGCTGTTGTCAAACTGTACTGGAAGACTTTGAAGTTGCTATGTCCAAACTTGGGAGTCGCTGTTGTCAAACTGTACTGGAAGACTTTGAAGTTGCTATGTCCAAACTTGGGAGTCGCTGTTGTCAAACTGTACTGGAAGACTTTGAAGTTGCTATGTCCAAACTTGGGAGTCGCTGTTGTCAAACTGTACTGGAAGACTTTGAAGTTGCTATGTCCAAACTTGGGAGTCGCTGTTGTCAAACTGTACTGGAAGACTTTGAAGTTGCTATGTCCAAACTTGGGAGTCGCTGTTGTCAAACTGTACTGGAAGACTTTGAAGTTGCTATGTCCAAACTTGGGAGTCGCTGTTGTCAAACTGTACTGGAAGACTTTGAAGTTGCTATGTCCAAACTTGGGAGTCGCTGTTGTCAAACTGTACTGGAAGACTTTGAAGTTGCTATGTCCAAACTTGGGAGTCGCTGTTGTCAAACTGTACTGGAAGACTTTGAAGTTGCTATGTCCAAACTTGGGAGTCGCTGTTGTCAAACTGTACTGGAAGACTTTGAAGTTGCTATGTCCAAACTTGGGAGTCGCTGTTGTCAAACTGTACTGGAAGACTTTGAAGTTGCTATGTCCAAACTTGGGAGTCGCTGTTGTCAAACTGTACTGGAAGACTTTGAAGTTGCTATGTCCAAACTTGGGAGTCGCTGTTGTCAAACTGTACTGGAAGACTTTGAAGTTGCTATGTCCAAACTTGGGAGTCGCTGTTGTCAAACTGTACTGGAAGACTTTGAAGTTGCTATGTCCAAACTTGGGAGTCGCTGTTGTCAAACTGTACTGGAAGACTTTGAAGTTGCTATGTCCAAACTTGGGAGTCGCTGTTGTCAAACTGTACTGGAAGACTTTGAAGTTGCTATGTCCAAACTTGGGAGTCGCTGTTGTCAAACTGTACTGGAAGACTTTGAAGTTGCTATGTCCAAACTTGGGAGTCGCTGTTGTCAAACTGTACTGGAAGACTTTGAAGTTGCTATGTCCAAACTTGGGAGTCGCTGTTGTCAAACTGTACTGGAAGACTTTGAAGTTGCTATGTCCAAACTTGGGAGTCGCTGTTGTCAAACTGTACTGGAAGACTTTGAAGTTGCTATGTCCAAACTTGGGAGTCGCTGTTGTCAAACTGTACTGGAAGACTTTGAAGTTGCTATGTCCAAACTTGGGAGTCGCTGTTGTCAAACTGTACTGGAAGACTTTGAAGTTGCTATGTCCAAACTTGGGAGTCGCTGTTGTCAAACTGTACTGGAAGACTTTGAAGTTGCTATGTCCAAACTTGGGAGTCGCTGTTGTCAAACTGTACTGGAAGACTTTGAAGTTGCTATGTCCAAACTTGGGAGTCGCTGTTGTCAAACTGTACTGGAAGACTTTGAAGTTGCTATGTCCAAACTTGGGAGTCGCTGTTGTCAAACTGTACTGGAAGACTTTGAAGTTGCTATGTCCAAACTTGGGAGTCGCTGTTGTCAAACTGTACTGGAAGACTTTGAAGTTGCTATGTCCAAACTTGGGAGTCGCTGTTGTCAAACTGTACTGGAAGACTTTGAAGTTGCTATGTCCAAACTTGGGAGTCGCTGTTGTCAAACTGTACTGGAAGACTTTGAAGTTGCTATGTCCAAACTTGGGAGTCGCTGTTGTCAAACTGTACTGGAAGACTTTGAAGTTGCTATGTCCAAACTTGGGAGTCGCTGTTGTCAAACTGTACTGGAAGACTTTGAAGTTGCTATGTCCAAACTTGGGAGTCGCTGTTGTCAAACTGTACTGGAAGACTTTGAAGTTGCTATGTCCAAACTTGGGAGTCGCTGTTGTCAAACTGTACTGGAAGACTTTGAAGTTGCTATGTCCAAACTTGGGAGTCGCTGTTGTCAAACTGTACTGGAAGACTTTGAAGTTGCTATGTCCAAACTTGGGAGTCGCTGTTGTCAAACTGTACTGGAAGACTTTGAAGTTGCTATGTCCAAACTTGGGAGTCGCTGTTGTCAAACTGTACTGGAAGACTTTGAAGTTGCTATGTCCAAACTTGGGAGTCGCTGTTGTCAAACTGTACTGGAAGACTTTGAAGTTGCTATGTCCAAACTTGGGAGTCGCTGTTGTCAAACTGTACTGGAAGACTTTGAAGTTGCTATGTCCAAACTTGGGAGTCGCTGTTGTCAAACTGTACTGGAAGACTTTGAAGTTGCTATGTCCAAACTTGGGAGTCGCTGTTGTCAAACTGTACTGGAAGACTTTGAAGTTGCTATGTCCAAACTTGGGAGTCGCTGTTGTCAAACTGTACTGGAAGACTTTGAAGTTGCTATGTCCAAACTTGGGAGTCGCTGTTGTCAAACTGTACTGGAAGACTTTGAAGTTGCTATGTCCAAACTTGGGAGTCGCTGTTGTCAAACTGTACTGGAAGACTTTGAAGTTGCTATGTCCAAACTTGGGAGTCGCTGTTGTCAAACTGTACTGGAAGACTTTGAAGTTGCTATGTCCAAACTTGGGAGTCGCTGTTGTCAAACTGTACTGGAAGACTTTGAAGTTGCTATGTCCAAACTTGGGAGTCGCTGTTGTCAAACTGTACTGGAAGACTTTGAAGTTGCTATGTCCAAACTTGGGAGTCGCTGTTGTCAAACTGTACTGGAAGACTTTGAAGTTGCTATGTCCAAACTTGGGAGTCGCTGTTGTCAAACTGTACTGGAAGACTTTGAAGTTGCTATGTCCAAACTTGGGAGTCGCTGTTGTCAAACTGTACTGGAAGACTTTGAAGTTGCTATGTCCAAACTTGGGAGTCGCTGTTGTCAAACTGTACTGGAAGACTTTGAAGTTGCTATGTCCAAACTTGGGAGTCGCTGTTGTCAAACTGTACTGGAAGACTTTGAAGTTGCTATGTCCAAACTTGGGAGTCGCTGTTGTCAAACTGTACTGGAAGACTTTGAAGTTGCTATGTCCAAACTTGGGAGTCGCTGTTGTCAAACTGTACTGGAAGACTTTGAAGTTGCTATGTCCAAACTTGGGAGTCGCTGTTGTCAAACTGTACTGGAAGACTTTGAAGTTGCTATGTCCAAACTTGGGAGTCGCTGTTGTCAAACTGTACTGGAAGACTTTGAAGTTGCTATGTCCAAACTTGGGAGTCGCTGTTGTCAAACTGTACTGGAAGACTTTGAAGTTGCTATGTCCAAACTTGGGAGTCGCTGTTGTCAAACTGTACTGGAAGACTTTGAAGTTGCTATGTCCAAACTTGGGAGTCGCTGTTGTCAAACTGTACTGGAAGACTTTGAAGTTGCTATGTCCAAACTTGGGAGTCGCTGTTGTCAAACTGTACTGGAAGACTTTGAAGTTGCTATGTCCAAACTTGGGAGTCGCTGTTGTCAAACTGTACTGGAAGACTTTGAAGTTGCTATGTCCAAACTTGGGAGTCGCTGTTGTCAAACTGTACTGGAAGACTTTGAAGTTGCTATGTCCAAACTTGGGAGTCGCTGTTGTCAAACTGTACTGGAAGACTTTGAAGTTGCTATGTCCAAACTTGGGAGTCGCTGTTGTCAAACTGTACTGGAAGACTTTGAAGTTGCTATGTCCAAACTTGGGAGTCGCTGTTGTCAAACTGTACTGGAAGACTTTGAAGTTGCTATGTCCAAACTTGGGAGTCGCTGTTGTCAAACTGTACTGGAAGACTTTGAAGTTGCTATGTCCAAACTTGGGAGTCGCTGTTGTCAAACTGTACTGGAAGACTTTGAAGTTGCTATGTCCAAACTTGGGAGTCGCTGTTGTCAAACTGTACTGGAAGACTTTGAAGTTGCTATGTCCAAACTTGGGAGTCGCTGTTGTCAAACTGTACTGGAAGACTTTGAAGTTGCTATGTCCAAACTTGGGAGTCGCTGTTGTCAAACTGTACTGGAAGACTTTGAAGTTGCTATGTCCAAACTTGGGAGTCGCTGTTGTCAAACTGTACTGGAAGACTTTGAAGTTGCTATGTCCAAACTTGGGAGTCGCTGTTGTCAAACTGTACTGGAAGACTTTGAAGTTGCTATGTCCAAACTTGGGAGTCGCTGTTGTCAAACTGTACTGGAAGACTTTGAAGTTGCTATGTCCAAACTTGGGAGTCGCTGTTGTCAAACTGTACTGGAAGACTTTGAAGTTGCTATGTCCAAACTTGGGAGTCGCTGTTGTCAAACTGTACTGGAAGACTTTGAAGTTGCTATGTCCAAACTTGGGAGTCGCTGTTGTCAAACTGTACTGGAAGACTTTGAAGTTGCTATGTCCAAACTTGGGAGTCGCTGTTGTCAAACTGTACTGGAAGACTTTGAAGTTGCTATGTCCAAACTTGGGAGTCGCTGTTGTCAAACTGTACTGGAAGACTTTGAAGTTGCTGTTGTGGAACTCTATTGTAAATCCTTGAAGTTGCCACGGGAAATCCTTGAAGTTGCCGTTGTAATACTGTACTGTCAAACTTTGATGTTTCCATTGGCAAGCTGTGAAGTTGCAATTGTGAACCTGTATTGGAAGACTTTGATGTTGCTTTTTCCAAACTTTGAACTCGCTGCTGTGAAACTGTATTGTAAAACTTTGAAGTTGCTATTTCCAAACTTGGAACTCGCTGTTGTCAAACTGTTTTGTAAAACTTTGAAGTTGCTGTTGTGGAACTCTATTGTAAATCCTTGAAGTTGCCACGGGAAATCCTTGAAGTTGCCACGGGAAATCCTTGAAGTTGCCGTTGTAATACTGTACTGTCAAACTTTGATGTTTCCATTGGCAAGCTGTGAAGTTGCAATTGTGAACCTGTATTGGAAGACTTTGAAGTTGCTTTTTCCAAACTTTGAACTCGCTGCTGTGAAACTGTATTGTAAAACTTTGAAGTTGCTATTTCCAAACTTTGAAGTCGCTGTTGTCAAACTGTATTGTAAAACTTTGAAGTTGCTATTTCCAAACTTTGAAGTCGCTGTTGTCAAACTGTATTGTAAAACTTTGAAGTTGCTATTTCCAAACTTGGAACTCGCTGTTGTCAAACTGTTTTGTAAAACTTTGAAGTTGCTGTTGTGGAACTCCATTGTAAATCCTTGAAGTTGCCACGGGTAATCCTTGAAGTTGCCACGGGTAATCCTTGAAGTTGCTCTTGTAATACTGTACTGTCAAACTTTGATGTTGCCATTGGCAAGCCGTGAAGTTGCCGTCGTGAACGTGTATTGGAAGACTTTGAAGTTGCTATGTCCAAACTTTGAAGTTGCCGTTGTGCAACTGTAGTGTCAAACGCTGAAGTTGCCGTTGTGCAACTGTAGTGTCAAACGCTGAAGTTGCCGTTGTGCAACTGTAGTGTCAAACGCTGAAGTTGCCGTTGTGCAACTGTAGTGTCAAACGCTGAAGTTGCCGTTGGCAAGCTGTGAAGTTGCAGTCGTGAACCTGTATTGGAAGACTTTGAAGTTGCTATGTCCAAACTTTGAACTTACTGTTGTGCGACTCGATTGTAAAACCATGAAGTTGCCGTTGTGCGACTCTATTTTAAAACGCTGAAGTTGCCACGGTAAAACTGTAGTATGAAATGCTGAAGTTGCCGTTGTAATACTGGACTGTCAAACTTTGATGTTGCCATTGGCAAGCTGTGAAATTGCAATTGTGAACCTGTATGGAAGACTTTGAAGTTGCTATTTCTAAACTTTGAACTCGCTGTTGTGAAACTGTATTGTAAAACTTTGAAGTTGCTGTTGTGGAACTCTATTGTAAAACATAGAAGTGGCCACTCACAAACGTTGAAGTTGCCACGGTAAAACTATAGTGTAAAACATAGAAGTGGCCACTCACAAACGCTGAAGTTGCCACGGTAAAACTATAGTGTAAAACATAGAAGTGGCCACTCACAAACGCTGAAGTTGCCACGGTAAAACTATAGTGTAAAACATAGAAGTGGCCACTCACAAACGCTGAAGTTGCCACGGTAAAACTATAGTGTAAAACATAGAAGTGGCCACTCACAAACGCTGAAGTTGCCACGGTAAAACTATAGTGTAAAACATAGAAGTGGCCACTCACAAACGCTGAAGTTGCCACGGTAAAACTATAGTGTAAAACATAGAAGTGGCCACTCACAAACGCTGAAGTTGCCACGGTAAAACTATAGTGTAAAACATAGAAGTGGCCACTCACAAACGCTGAAGTTGCCACGGTAAAACTATAGTGTAAAACATAGAAGTGGCCACTCACAAACGCTGAAGTTGCCACGGTAAAACTATAGTGTAAAACATAGAAGTGGCCACTCACAAACGCTGAAGTTGCCACGGTAAAACTATCGTATCAAACGTTGAAGTGGCCACTCACAAACTTTGAAGTGGCCACTGTAAAACGTTGAATTTGCTACGGTAAAACTGTATTATCAAACGTTGAAGTGGCCAGTGTAAAACGTTGACGTTGCCACGGTAAAACTGTATTATCAAAATTCGAAGTTGCCACTGTAAAACGTTGACGTTGCCACGGTAAATCTGTATTATCAAAATTCGAAGTTGCCACTGTAAAACGTTGACGTTGCCACGGTAAAACTGTATTATCAAAATTCGAAGTTGCCACTGTAAAACGTTGACGTTGCCACTGTAAAGCTTTGCAGTTGCTGTTGTAATACTGCACTATTAAACTTTGATGTTGCCATTCTAAAACTTTGCAGTTGCTGTTGTAATACTGCACTATTAAACTTTGATGTTGCCATTCTAAAACTTTGCAGTTGCTGTTGTAATACTGCACTATTAAACTTTGATGTTGCCATTCTAAAACTTTGCAGTTGCTGTTGTAATACTGCACTATTAAACTTTGATGTTGCCATTCTAAAACTTTGCAGTTGCTGTTCTCAAAATGTATTGTAAAACTTTGAAGTTGCTGTTGTAAATCCTTGAATTACTATTGTGAAACTGTATTGTGAAACTTTGAAGTTGCTGTTGTTAACCAGTATGGTGAAAGTTTGAACTTGCCATTGGCAAACTTTGAAGTTGCTGTTGTCCAACTGTGTTGTAAAACTGTGAAGTTGCAATTGTGAACCTGTATTGGAAGACTTTGAAGTTGCCATTGGCAAACTGTGAAGTTGCTGTTGTGAAAGTGTATTGTAAAGCTTTCAAGTTGCTATTTCCAAACTTTGAACTCACTGTTGTGAAACTGTATTGTAAATCTTTGAAGTTGCCACTGTAAATCTTTGAAGTTGCCATTGGCAAACTGAAGTTGCAATTGTGAACCTGTATTGGAAGACTTTGAAGTTACCATTGGCAAACTTTGAAGTTGCTGTTGTGAAACTGTTTTGTAAAACTTTGAAGTTGCTATTTCCAAACTTTGAACTCGCTGTTGTCAAACTGTTTTGTAAAACTTTGAAGTTGCTGTTGTGGAACTCTATTGTAAAATGTTGAAGTTGCCACGGTAAATCGTTGAAGTTGCCACGGTAAATCGTTGAAGTTGCCACGGTAAATCGTTGAGGTTGCTCTTGTAATACTGTATTGTCAAACTTTGATGTTGCCATTGGCAGGCTGTGAGGTTGCTGTCGTGAACCTGTATTGGAAGACTTTGAAGTTGCTATGTCCAAACTTTGAACTTGCTGTTGGCAACTGTATTGTAAAACGCCGAAGTTGCCGTTGTGCGCCTCTATTGTAAAACGCCGAAGTTGCCGTTGTGCGCCTCTATTGTAAAACGCCGAAGTTGCCGTTGTGCGCCTCTATTGTAAAACGCCGAAGTTGCCGTTGTGCGCCTCTATTGTAAAACGCCGAAGTTGCCGTTGTGCGCCTCTATTGTAAAACGCCGAAGTTGCCGTTGTGCGCCTCTATTGTAAAACGCCGAAGTTGCCGTTGTGCGCCTCTATTGTAAAACGCCGAAGTTGCCGTTGTGCGCCTCTATTGTAAAACGCCGAAGTTGCCGTTGTGCGCCTCTATTGTAAAACGCCGAAGTTGCCGTTGTGCGCCTCTATTGTAAAACGCCGAAGTTGCCGTTGTGCGCCTCTATTGTAAAACGCCGAAGTTGCCGTTGTGCGCCTCTATTGTAAAACGCCGAAGTTGCCGTTGTGCGCCTCTATTGTAAAACGCCGAAGTTGCCGTTGTGCGCCTCTATTGTAAAACGCCGAAGTTGCCGTTGTGCGCCTCTATTGTAAAACGCCGAAGTTGCCGTTGTGCGCCTCTATTGTAAAACGCCGAAGTTGCCGTTGTGCGCCTCTATTGTAAAACGCCGAAGTTGCCGTTGTGCGCCTCTATTGTAAAACGCCGAAGTTGCCGTTGTGCGCCTCTATTGTAAAACGCCGAAGTTGCCGTTGTGCGCCTCTATTGTAAAACGCCGAAGTTGCCGTTGTGCGCCTCTATTGTAAAACGCCGAAGTTGCCGTTGTGCGCCTCTATTGTAAAACGCCGAAGTTGCCGTTGTGCGCCTCTATTGTAAAACGCCGAAGTTGCCGTTGTGCGCCTCTATTGTAAAACGCCGAAGTTGCCGTTGTGCGCCTCTATTGTAAAACGCCGAAGTTGCCGTTGTGCGCCTCTATTGTAAAACGCCGAAGTTGCCGTTGTGCGCCTCTATTGTAAAACGCCGAAGTTGCCGTTGTGCGCCTCTATTGTAAAACGCCGAAGTTGCCGTTGTGCGCCTCTATTGTAAAACGCCGAAGTTGCCGTTGTGCGCCTCTATTGTAAAACGCCGAAGTTGCCGTTGTGCGCCTCTATTGTAAAACGCCGAAGTTGCCGTTGTGCGCCTCTATTGTAAAACGCCGAAGTTGCCGTTGTGCGCCTCTATTGTAAAACGCCGAAGTTGCCGTTGTGCGCCTCTATTGTAAAACGCCGAAGTTGCCGTTGTGCGCCTCTATTGTAAAACGCCGAAGTTGCCGTTGTGCGCCTCTATTGTAAAACGCCGAAGTTGCCGTTGTGCGCCTCTATTGTAAAACGCCGAAGTTGCCGTTGTGCGCCTCTATTGTAAAACGCCGAAGTTGCCGTTGTGCGCCTCTATTGTAAAACGCCGAAGTTGCCGTTGTGCGCCTCTATTGTAAAACGCCGAAGTTGCCGTTGTGCGCCTCTATTGTAAAACGCCGAAGTTGCCGTTGTGCGCCTCTATTGTAAAACGCCGAAGTTGCCGTTGTGCGCCTCTATTGTAAAACGCCGAAGTTGCCGTTGTGCGCCTCTATTGTAAAACGCCGAAGTTGCCGTTGTGCGCCTCTATTGTAAAACGCCGAAGTTGCCGTTGTGCGCCTCTATTGTAAAACGCCGAAGTTGCCGTTGTGCGCCTCTATTGTAAAACGCCGAAGTTGCCGTTGTGCGCCTCTATTGTAAAACGCCGAAGTTGCCGTTGTGCGCCTCTATTGTAAAACGCCGAAGTTGCCGTTGTGCGCCTCTATTGTAAAACGCCGAAGTTGCCGTTGTGCGCCTCTATTGTAAAACGCCGAAGTTGCCGTTGTGCGCCTCTATTGTAAAACGCCGAAGTTGCCGTTGTGCGCCTCTATTGTAAAACGCCGAAGTTGCCGTTGTGCGCCTCTATTGTAAAACGCCGAAGTTGCCGTTGTGCGCCTCTATTGTAAAACGCCGAAGTTGCCGTTGTGCGCCTCTATTGTAAAACGCCGAAGTTGCCGTTGTGCGCCTCTATTGTAAAACGCCGAAGTTGCCGTTGTGCGCCTCTATTGTAAAACGCCGAAGTTGCCGTTGTGCGCCTCTATTGTAAAACGCCGAAGTTGCCGTTGTGCGCCTCTATTGTAAAACGCCGAAGTTGCCGTTGTGCGCCTCTATTGTAAAACGCCGAAGTTGCCGTTGTGCGCCTCTATTGTAAAACGCCGAAGTTGCCGTTGTGCGCCTCTATTGTAAAACGCCGAAGTTGCCGTTGTGCGCCTCTATTGTAAAACGCCGAAGTTGCCGTTGTGCGCCTCTATTGTAAAACGCCGAAGTTGCCGTTGTGCGCCTCTATTGTAAAACGCCGAAGTTGCCGTTGTGCGCCTCTATTGTAAAACGCCGAAGTTGCCGTTGTGCGCCTCTATTGTAAAACGCCGAAGTTGCCGTTGTGCGCCTCTATTGTAAAACGCCGAAGTTGCCGTTGTGCGCCTCTATTGTAAAACGCCGAAGTTGCCGTTGTGCGCCTCTATTGTAAAACGCCGAAGTTGCCGTTGTGCGCCTCTATTGTAAAACGCCGAAGTTGCCGTTGTGCGCCTCTATTGTAAAACGCCGAAGTTGCCGTTGTGCGCCTCTATTGTAAAACGCCGAAGTTGCCGTTGTGCGCCTCTATTGTAAAACGCCGAAGTTGCCGTTGTGCGCCTCTATTGTAAAACGCCGAAGTTGCCGTTGTGCGCCTCTATTGTAAAACGCCGAAGTTGCCGTTGTGCGCCTCTATTGTAAAACGCCGAAGTTGCCGTTGTGCGCCTCTATTGTAAAACGCCGAAGTTGCCGTTGTGCGCCTCTATTGTAAAACGCCGAAGTTGCCGTTGTGCGCCTCTATTGTAAAACGCCGAAGTTGCCGTTGTGCGCCTCTATTGTAAAACGCCGAAGTTGCCGTTGTGCGCCTCTATTGTAAAACGCCGAAGTTGCCGTTGTGCGCCTCTATTGTAAAACGCTGAAGTTGCCGTTGTGCGCCTCTATTGTAAAACGCTGAAGTTGCCGTTGTGCGCCTCTATTGTAAAACGCTGAAGTTGCCGTTGTAATACTGTACTGTCAAACTTTGATGTTGCCATTTGCAAACAGTGAAGTTGGAACTGTGAATCTGTATTGGAAGACTTTGAAGTTGCTATTTCCAAACTTTGAACTCGCTGCTGTGAAACTGTATTGTAAAACTTTGAAGTTGCTGTTGTGGAACTCTATTGTAAATCCTTGAAGTTGCCACGGGAAATCCTTGAAGTTGCCGTTGTAATACTGTACTGTCAAACTTTGATGTTGCCATTGGCAAGCTGTGAAGTTGCCGTCGTGAACGTGTATTGGAAGACTTTGAAGTTGCTATGTCCAAACTTTGAAGTTGCCGTTGTGCAACTGTAGTGTCAAACGCTGAAGTTGCCGTTGTGCGACTCTATTGTAAAACGCTGAAGTTGCCACGGTAAAACTGTAGTGTCAAACACTGAAGTTGCAGTCGTGAACCTGTATTGGAAGACTTTGAAGTTGCTATGTCCAAACTTTGAACTTACTGTTGTGCGACTCTATTGTAAAACGCTGAAGTTGCCACGGCAAAACTGTAGTATCAAACGCTGAAGTTGCCACTGTAGAACGCGGAAGTTGCCGTTGTAATACTGTACTGTCAAACTTTGATGTTGCCATTTGCAAACAGTGAAGTTGGAACTGTGAATCTGTATTGGAAGACTTTGAAGTTGCTATTTCCAAACTTTGAACTCGCTGCTGTGAAACTGTATTGTAAAACTTTGAAGTTGCTGTTGTGGAACTCTATTGTAAATCCTTGAAGTTGCCACGGGAAATCCTTGAAGTTGCCACGGGAAATCCTTGAAGTTGCCGTTGTAATACTGTACTGTCAAACTTTGATGTTTCCATTGGCAAGCTGTGAAGTTGCAATTGTGAACCTGTATTGGAAGACTTTGATGTTGCTTTTTCCAAACTTTGAACTCGCTGCTGTGAAACTGTATTGTAAAACTTTGAAGTTGCTATTTCCAAACTTTGAACTCGCTGTTGTCAAACTGTATTGTAAAACTTTGAAGTTGCTATTTCCAAACTTGGAACTTGCTGTTGTCAAACTGTTTTGTAAAACTTTGAAGTTGCTGTTGTGGAACTCTATTGTAAATCCTTGAAGTTGCCACGGGAAATCCTTGAAGTTGCCGTTGTAATACTGTACTGTCAAACTTTGATGTTTCCATTGGCAAGCTGTGAAGTTGCAATTGTGAACGTGTATTGGAAGACTTTGAAGTTGCTTTTTCCAAACTTTGAACTCGCTGCTGTGAAACTGTATTGTAAAACTTTGAAGTTGCTATTTCCAAACTTTGAACTCGCTGTTGTCAAACTGTACTGTAAAACTTTGAAGTTGCTATTTCCAAACTTGGAACTCGCTGTTGTCAAACTGTTTTGTAAAACTTTGAAGTTGCTGTTGTGGAACTCCATTGTAAATCCTTGAAGTTGCCACGGGTAATCCTTGAAGTTGCCACGGGTAATCCTTGAAGTTGCTCTTGTAATACTGTACTGTCAAACTTTGATGTTGCCATTGGCAAGCCGTGAAGTTGCCGTCGTGAACGTGTATTGGAAGAGTTTGAAGTTGCTATGTCCAAACTTTGAAGTTGGCGTCGTGCGACTGTAGTGTCAAACGCTGAAGTTGGCGTCGTGCGACTGTAGTGTCAAACGCTGAAGTTGGCGTCGTGCGACTGTAGTGTCAAACGCTGAAGTTGGCGTCGTGCGACTGTAGTGTCAAACGCTGAAGTTGGCGTCGTGCGACTGTAGTGTCAAACGCTGAAGTTGGCGTCGTGCGACTGTAGTGTCAAACGCTGAAGTTGGCGTCGTGCGACTGTAGTGTCAAACGCTGAAGTTGGCGTCGTGCGACTGTAGTGTCAAACGCTGAAGTTGGCGTCGTGCGACTGTAGTGTCAAACGCTGAAGTTGGCGTCGTGCGACTGTAGTGTCAAACGCTGAAGTTGGCGTCGTGCGACTGTAGTGTCAAACGCTGAAGTTGGCGTCGTGCGACTGTAGTGTCAAACGCTGAAGTTGGCGTCGTGCGACTGTAGTGTCAAACGCTGAAGTTGGCGTCGTGCGACTGTAGTGTCAAACGCTGAAGTTGGCGTCGTGCGACTGTAGTGTCAAACGCTGAAGTTGGCGTCGTGCGACTGTAGTGTCAAACGCTGAAGTTGGCGTCGTGCGACTGTAGTGTCAAACGCTGAAGTTGGCGTCGTGCGACTGTAGTGTCAAACGCTGAAGTTGGCGTCGTGCGACTGTAGTGTCAAACGCTGAAGTTGGCGTCGTGCGACTGTAGTGTCAAACGCTGAAGTTGGCGTCGTGCGACTGTAGTGTCAAACGCTGAAGTTGGCGTCGTGCGACTGTAGTGTCAAACGCTGAAGTTGGCGTCGTGCGACTGTAGTGTCAAACGCTGAAGTTGGCGTCGTGCGACTGTAGTGTCAAACGCTGAAGTTGGCGTCGTGCGACTGTAGTGTCAAACGCTGAAGTTGGCGTCGTGCGACTGTAGTGTCAAACGCTGAAGTTGGCGTCGTGCGACTGTAGTGTCAAACGCTGAAGTTGGCGTCGTGCGACTGTAGTGTCAAACGCTGAAGTTGGCGTCGTGCGACTGTAGTGTCAAACGCTGAAGTTGGCGTCGTGCGACTGTAGTGTCAAACGCTGAAGTTGGCGTCGTGCGACTGTAGTGTCAAACGCTGAAGTTGGCGTCGTGCGACTGTAGTGTCAAACGCTGAAGTTGGCGTCGTGCGACTGTAGTGTCAAACGCTGAAGTTGGCGTCGTGCGACTGTAGTGTCAAACGCTGAAGTTGGCGTCGTGCGACTGTAGTGTCAAACGCTGAAGTTGGCGTCGTGCGACTGTAGTGTCAAACGCTGAAGTTGCAGTCGTGAACCTGTATTGGAAGACTTTGAAGTTGCTATGTCCAAACTTTGAACTTACTGTTGTGCGACTCTATTGTAAAACGCTGAAGTTGCCGTTGTGCGACTCTATTGTAAAACGCTGAAGGTGCCACGGTAAAACTGTAGTATGAAATGCTGAAGTTGCCGTTGTAATACTGGACTGTCAAACTTTGATGTTGCCTTTGGCAAACTGTGAAATTGCAATTGTGAACCTGTATGGAAGACTTTGAAGTTGCTATTTCCAAACTTTGAACTCGCTGTTGTGAAACTGTATTGTAAAACTTTGAAGTTGCTGTTGTGGAACTCTATTGTAAAACATAGAAGTGGCCACTCACAAACGTTGAAGTTGCCACGGTAAAACTATAGTGTAAAACATAGAAGTGGCCACTCACAAACGCTGAAGTTGCCACGGTAAAACTATAGTGTAAAACATAGAAGTGGCCACTCACAAACGCTGAAGTTGCCACGGTAGAACTATAGTGTAAAACATAGAAGTGGCCACTCACAAACGCTGAAGTTGCCACGGTAGAACTATAGTGTAAAACATAGAAGTGGCCACTCACAAACGCTGAAGTTGCCACGGTAAAACTATAGTGTAAAACATAGAAGTGGCCACTCACAAACGCTGAAGTGGCCACGGTAAAACTATAGTGTAAAACATAGAAGTGGCCACTCACAAACGCTGAAGTGGCCACGGTAAAACTATAGTGTAAAACATAGAAGTGGCCACTCACAAACGCTGAAGTGGCCACGGTAAAACTATAGTGTAAAACATAGAAGTGGCCACTCACAAACGCTGAAGTGGCCACGGTAAAACTATAGTGTAAAACATAGAAGTGGCCACTCACAAACGCTGAAGTGGCCACGGTAAAACTATAGTGTAAAACATAGAAGTGGCCACTCACAAACGCTGAAGTGGCCACTGTAAAACGTTGAATTTGCCACGGTAAAACTGTATTATCAAAATTCGAAGTGGCCACTGTAAAACGTTGACGTTGCCAAGGTAAAACTGTATTATCAAAATTCGAAGTTGCCACTGTAACACGTTGACGTTGCCACGGTAAAACTGTATTATCAAAATTCGAAGTTGCCACTGTAACACGTTGACGTTGCCACGGTAAAACTGTATTATCAAAATTCGAAGTTGCCACTGTAACACGTTGACGTTGCCACGGTAAAACTGTATTATCAAAATTCGAAGTTGCCACTGTAACACGTTGACGTTGCCACGGTAAAACTGTATTATCAAAATTCGAAGTTGCCACTGTAACACGTTGACGTTGCCACTGTAAAGCTTTGCAGTTGCTGTTGTAATACTGCACTATTAAACTTTGATGTCGCCATTGTAAAACTTTGCAGTTGCTGTTGTAATACTGCACTATTAAACTTTGATGTCGCCATTGTAAAACTTTGCAGTTGCTGTTGTAATACTGCACTATTAAACTTTGATGTCGCCATTGTAAAACTTTGCAGTTGCTGTTGTAATACTGCACTATTAAACTTTGATGTCGCCATTGTAAAACTTTGCAGTTGCTGTTGTAATACTGCACTATTAAACTTTGATGTCGCCATTCTAAAACTTTGCAGTTGCTGTTGTAATACTGCACTATTAAACTTTGATGTCGCCATTCTAAAACTTTGCAGTTGCTGTTGTAATACTGCACTATTAAACTTTGATGTCGCCATTGTAAAACTTTGCAGTTGCTGTTGTAATACTGCACTATTAAACTTTGATGTCGCCATTGTAAAACTTTGCAGTTGCTGTTGTAATACTGCACTATTAAACTTTGATGTCGCCATTGTAAAGCTTTGCAGTTGCTGTTGTAATACTGCACTATTAAACTTTGATGTCGCCATTGTAAAGCTTTGCAGTTGCTGTTGTAATACTGCACTATTAAACTTTGATGTCGCCATTGTAAAGCTTTGCAGTTGCTGTTGTAATACTGCACTATTAAACTTTGATGTCGCCATTGTAAAGCTTTGCAGTTGCTGTTGTAATACTGCACTATTAAACTTTGATGTCGCCATTGTAAAACTTTGCAGTTGCTGTTGTAATACTGCACTATTAAACTTTGATGTCGCCATTGTAAAACTTTG
The DNA here is from genome assembly GCA_028022735.1 of Gypaetus barbatus. NCBI lineage: Eukaryota > Metazoa > Chordata > Aves > Accipitriformes > Accipitridae > Gypaetus > Gypaetus barbatus. Next base: position 21,998 of record JAQMCM010000060.1, read on the forward strand.
CAGTTGCTGTTGTAATACTGCACTATTAAACTTTGATGTCGCCATTCTAAAACTTTGCAGTTGCTGTTGTAATACTGCACTATTAAACTTTGATGTCGCCATTGTAAAACTTTGACGTTGCTGTTCTCAAAATGTATTGTAAAACTTTGAAGTTGCTGTTGTAAATCCTTGAATTACTATTGTGAAACTGTATTGTGAAACTTTGAAGTTGCTGTTGTTAACCAGTATGGTGAAAGTTTGAACTTGCCATTGGCAAACTTTGAAGTTGCTGTTGTCCAACTGTGTTGTAAAACTTTGAGGTTGCTATTTGCGAACTCGGAAGTTGCTGTTGTCAAACTGTGTTGTAAAACTGTGAAGTTGCAATTGTGAACCTGTATTGGAAGACTTTGAAGTTGCCGTTGGCAAACTGTGAAGTTGCTGTTGTGAAAGTGTATTGTAAAACTTTCAAGTTGCTATTTCCAAACTTTGAACTCGCTGTTGTGAAACTGTATTGTAAATCTTTGAAGTTGCCACTGTAAATCTTTGAAGTTGCCACTGTAAATCTTTGAAGTTGCCATTGGCAAACTGAAGTTGCAATTGTGAACCTGTATTGGAAGACTTTGAAGTTACCATTGGCAAACTCTGAAGTTGCTGTTGTGAAACTGTTTTGTAAAACTTGAAGTTGCTATTTCCAAACTTTGAACTCGCTGTTGTCAAACTGTTTTGTAAAACTTTGAAGTTGCTGTTGTGGAACTCTATTGTAAAATGTTGAAGTTGCCACGGTAAATCGTTGAAGTTGCCACGGTAAATCGTTGAGGTTGCTCTTGTAATACTGTACTGTCAAACTTTGATGTTGCCATTGGCAGGCTGTGAGGTTGCTGTCGTGAACCTGTATTGGAAGACTTTGAAGTTGCTATGTCCAAACTTTGAACTTGCTGTTGTGCGACTCTGTTGTAAAACGCTGAAGTTGCCGTTGTGCGACTCTGTTGTAAAACGCTGAAGTTGCCGTTGTGCGACTCTGTTGTAAAACGCTGAAGTTGCCGTTGTGCGACTCTGTTGTAAAACGCTGAAGTTGCCGTTGTGCGACTCTATTGTAAAACGCTGAAGTTGCCGTTGTGCGACTCTATTGTAAAACGCTGAAGTTGCCGTTGTGCGACTCTATTGTAAAACGCTGAAGTTGCCGTTGTGCGACTCTATTGTAAAACGCTGAAGTTGCCGTTGTGCGACTCTATTGTAAAACGCTGAAGTTGCCGTTGTGCGACTCTATTGTAAAACGCTGAAGTTGCCGTTGTGCGACTCTATTGTAAAACGCTGAAGTTGCCGTTGTGCGACTCTATTGTAAAACGCTGAAGTTGCCGTTGTGCGACTCTATTGTAAAACGCTGAAGTTGCCGTTGTGCGACTCTATTGTAAAACGCTGAAGTTGCCGTTGTGCGACTCTATTGTAAAACGCTGAAGTTGCTATGTCCAAACTTTGAACTTGCCGTTGTGCGCCTCTATTGTAAAACGCTGAAGTTGCTATGTCCAAACTTTGAACTTACTGTTGTGCGACTCTATTGTAAAACGCTAAAGTTGCCACGGCAAAACTGTAGTGTCAAACGCTGAAGTTGCCACTGTAGAACGCTGAAGTTGCCGTTGTAATACTGTACTGTCAAACTTTGATGTTGCCATTGGCAAACTGTGAAGTTGCAATTGTGAACCTGTATTGGAAGACTTTGAAGTTGCTATTTCCAAACTTTGAAGTCGCTGTTGTGAAACTGTATTGTAAAACTTTGAAGTTGCTATTTCCAAACTTTGAAGTCGCTGTTGTGAAACTGTATTGTAAAACTTTGAAGTTGCTATTTCCAAACTTTGAAGTCGCTGTTGTGAAACTGTATTGTAAAACTTTGAAGTTGCTATTTCCAAACTTTGAAGTCGCTGTTGTGAAACTGTATTGTAAAACTTTGAAGTTGCTATTTCCAAACTTTGAAGTCGCTGTTGTGAAACTGTATTGTAAAACTTTGAAGTTGCTATTTCCAAACTTTGAAGTCGCTGTTGTGAAACTGTATTGTAAAACTTTGAAGTTGCTATTTCCAAACTTTGAAGTCGCTGTTGTGAAACTGTATTGGAAGACTTTGAGTTGCTATTTCCAAACTTTGAAGTCGCTGTTGTGAAACTGTATTGGAAGACTTTGAAGTTGCTATTTCCAAACTTTGAAGTCGCTGTTGTGAAACTGTATTGGAAGACTTTGAAGTTGCTATTTCCAAACTTTGAAGTCGCTGTTGTGAAACTGTATTGTAAAACTTTGAAGTTGCTATTTCCAAACTTTGAAGTCGCTGTTGTGAAACTGTATTGGAAGACTTTGAAGTTGCTATTTCCAAAACTTTGAAGTCGCTGTTGTGAAACTGTATTGTAAAACTTTGAAGTTGCTATTTCCAAACTTTGAAGTCGCTGTTGTGAAACTGTATTGTAAAACTTTGAAGTTGCTATTTCCAAACTTTGAAGTCGCTGTTGTGAAACTGTATTGTAAAACTTTGAAGTTGCTATTTCCAAACTTTGAAGTCGCTGTTGTGAAACTGTATTGTAAAACTTTGAAGTTGCTATTTCCAAACTTTGAAGTCGCTGTTGTGAAACTGTATTGTAAAACTTTGAAGTTGCTATTTCCAAACTTTGAAGTCGCTGTTGTGAACTGTATTGTAAAACTTTGAAGTTGCTATTTCCAAACTTTGAAGTCGCTGTTGTGAAACTGTATTGTAAAACTTTGAAGTTGCTATTTCCAAACTTTGAAGTCGCTGTTGTGAAACTGTATTGTAAAACTTTGAAGTTGCTATTTCCAAACTTTGAAGTCGCTGTTGTGAAACTGTATTGTAAAACTTTGAAGTTGCTATTTCCAAACTTTGAAGTCGCTGTTGTGAAACTGTATTGTAAAACTTTGAAGTTGCTATTTCCAAACTTTGAAGTCGCTGTTGTGAAACTGTATTGTAAAACTTTGAAGTTGCTATTTCCAAACTTTGAAGTCGCTGTTGTGAAACTGTATTGTAAAACTTTGAAGTTGCTATTTCCAAACTTTGAAGTCGCTGTTGTGAAACTGTATTGTAAAACTTTGAAGTTGCTATTTCCAAACTTTGAAGTCGCTGTTGTGAAACTGTATTGTAAAACTTTGAAGTTGCTATTTCCAAACTTTGAAGTCGCTGTTGTGAAACTGTATTGTAAAACTTTGAAGTTGCTATTTCCAAACTTTGAAGTCGCTGTTGTGAAACCTGTATTGTAAAACTTTGAAGTTGCTATTTCCAAACTTTGAAGTCGCTGTTGTGAAACTGTATTGTAAAACTTTGAAGTTGCTATTTCCAAACTTTGAAGTCGCTGTTGTGAACCTGTATTGTAAAACTTTGAAGTTGCTATTTCCAAACTTTGAAGTCGCTGTTGTGAAACTGTATTGTAAAACTTTGAAGTTGCTATTTCCAAACTTTGAAGTCGCTGTTGTGAAACTGTATTGTAAAACTTTGAAGTTGCTATTTCCAAACTTTGAAGTCGCTGTTGTGAAACTGTATTGTAAAACTTTGAAGTTGCTATTTCCAAACTTTGAAGTCGCTGTTGTGAAACTGTATTGTAAAACTTTGAAGTTGCTATTTCCAAACTTTGAAGTCGCTGTTGTGAAACTGTATTGTAAAACTTTGAAGTTGCTATTTCCAAACT